>JAFEMH010003833.1:0-242861 GCA_022495995.1 Adenophora triphylla var. japonica
TCATATTTTTTAAATTATTAATATTGTGAATAATTTTAAATATTAATTATTTGTTGTAAAATATATAATTTTGCAATGATGAATTAAATTAACATTTATAAACAAGATGAGAGTCGTCTTTATCCACACAACTATCAAAACCCTATCTCAGTTTAGACCAAGAAAGACATCAGAAGCAAACAAGTTTTCGACTGTTTGCTGTGTCGATTTTCATTTAATGTTAGTTTTTCAGCTGGTCACCCTTTGTCCTCCTGTTTAAGGATCTCAAACATATCACTCATATTTAGGATAAAGGCTCAGCTGCCTACTCTTCTACCGGTGGTATACGGTCACAAGTAAAAACAAGGTAATGTATAACACCGAAATAAGAGAAAAAATGATAATCGTTACAAACATGTACGTGATGTTTGAGATCCTTAGAGAGAAGAGGACAGTGAAACTGAAAAACTCTTATTAAAATGTAAAATCCTTTTCTCAAACAAAGGAGAACTTATTTGCTCTATCTTTCTTGGATCAAAGATGGACGGATTTTGATACGTAAGGGTGAGAAAGACTCTCATCTTATTTATATTTTAAGATGTTAACCACTCAACGACAATACCCTACAAGCAACACAGAAGTACCCAAATCCGGATCGTCAAAATCCGTTGCAAAGTTAACCGGAATCCATGAACCGGCCCGCCTGTGTTAACCGAAACCCGTTAAGCTCCCTGCTGTTAAGCCACCCAGACGTCCCGCGGATCGCCCTAAGCATCCCGACGTCAAAACGTACTTAACACACGTCATCGAACGTAAAAGTACGACATTCCCCGAAAACGCACTTTCCGACACCACTTTCCGGGGTCGTTTTTACATTTTCCGGATCGTTATTTTAAAAACGGACAAAACTGGGACCCGGACACGAACTCCCACAAGGCCTCGGTGAGTCACGTGGACACGCGGGTACGCATGCCACACGCCCCCCTCCCATCACCTTTCAATCAATTTCGTAGTGAAAAGACTAAAGTACCCTCGGTATGGGCGCCTCACGAAAGCCGGACTCCTTTGGCAGACTTCGTAAATTGCCAACAAGAAGTCCCTCCAATTTCCAAAGTTTCACAAAACCCCCGGATTTCAAGCTAAGTCCCACGGTGACTCATGATGAAATTTCACCTATAAATAGGAATAAAGCCTGTCAAAGCCATTTAGTACACAACAAAATCTCACTCCATTTTCACCTCACCCCACGGCCTAAACCGGTTCCACTTCGAGCCCCTGGGCTTACCACGTTTATGCGAAAACTCCGTATTTGCATGATCAAACTACGACCCTCACCATTTCAAAACACCATCCCAAACCGCTTACGTATCCCATATACACCCCCGAGCCTTAAAGGAGTCGACCATCCTAGCCATGTATAACTCCCTCTCCCTAATCTCTCATTCCACCTCGGTTTATGCGCCGGCCGCTATACACCCCTTTCTACGAATATCGCTGAAATGCAGACGCTCTGGCCTAACGGGGGGTCCGACACGTTTTAGCTCCTAGATCCTCTTCTCTTCCCATAAGAGAAGTAATCCGGTTAAAACGGTGTTCACCCCTCTCCGTTTAAATTTGCCACTTACAGCCTGACGATCGATCCGTCGAACGTTATTTAAATTTCTGTCATTTACAATTGCACCGCTTTCTTTGGCCTGGCTTCGAACGCCATTTACATTTCATGCAACTTTACAATAATTCGTCGTTAGCTCTGCCGATCGTCATTTACAATTCCGGATCGTTGATTCCGTTGATACCGCACTTTAAATACATCATTACTTACAAAGTCCGACCCGCTTTCGGGATCAGTGGGATAGTATTTACTTTCAAAGTTCCGAGTCGCAACCCGATTCGTTGATTGCATGTCATTTAATACGTTTTCCCGTAAAAATCGTTAACAATGTAATGCCCAGCTTCAAAAATCGGAGTTCGGCCTTCGAACTCTCTCTCTTCAAAATGCGCAAAATGACGTTTGGCATCCGAATGCTCATCTTCAAACCTTAAAAGCCGACTTTGACATTCAAAATCATTTAATACGTTTTTTCCCGTAAAAAATCGTTAACAATGTAACGCCCGGGTTCTAAAACCGAAGTTCGACTCTTCGAACTCTCTTTCAAAATACGCGAAATGACGTTTGGCATCCAAATGCCTCATCTTCAAAAACTCAAAATCCGACATTTGACATTCAAACGCTCTTTTCTTAAAAGTCAACATTTGACACTTAAGATAAACAAAGATAAAATCAAAGCATTCGCGTCACTTTTTTCTAAAAAAACTCAAAATCGGACGTTTGTCATTCAAATGCTCGCCTTTTCAAACAAAAATCACCTAATCAACGTTTGACATTCAAACCAAGATTAAGCTTGTCATTCAAGCCCCCTTTTCAAAATGCAAACACACACACACGCACACGTTTTCGAGAAAGGTAGAAAGACTCGTCATACGAGGCGTTTCGGGTGATCTCGTAATACTCTTCCCGAAACGTAACGTGACCTCCGAACCTAACAAATCTCTGTACCAAAAAGCTTTTTACTCGTTTTTGCTACTAATAAAAATGACCCCCCGTTTTCAAAGCCTTTTCCTAAGTTTTTGCTACCAATAAAAACGACACCATTTTCACAAAAGCCGTTTCTCAACGTTTGGGCTCAAAATACAAAAACCGCATGGCGACTCCTCTTCCTTCCCGAAAAGCGAGGTCTCAGACACCAACCTTCCGCGAAAGACAACCGCATTTTGCGTCCGCGCGAAATCCCGAGTAATTTCACAGTGCCACTAAGAGTTTTCTTCCTAATTTTAGACAATGATTAGGAGTCTATTTCCTTAACAATACTTCCATCCAAGTCTTCCTAATTTTAGACATTCACCCCCTCCCTCCCCCTTTGACTTTACACAAGTCATCTAATACAAATTAAGAGTAAAATGGGTTGACTCGCTTGATCAAAAAGTGTGATCCGACCTAAGGTGCATCTAGGGTGCCCGGTGGATTGGATATCAAAAAGCGCCAAACATAGGCGACATACATCACCGTCCGCGATGCCATCTAATCCCCCAAAATGGGATCTAGAACTAGTGAGGTAGTTGTGCGATAAATTATACATAACCCAATAATTCTAATTCAAAACAACATTTTCTACCAAATTAGCCCCCAACTTCATAAATCTACATATACCCACATATATAAACATGGCATACCTATGAAAAACAACTTACACATACCAAGTTATAGATTCTCACATATGAAATTTGAACATATATAACATATTTTATCAAGTCTAACATCATATAACATTCATAAGCATCAATAATTTGATTGAAACTCAAAACCCACACACACATACAAAACCCACATAGTTAGTATATACCCATAACACACAATAAATAATAATGCATAACAACATCACTTAAATTATGAAAATATAACAAAGAATCCATCATACTTCAACTCAATTTCAATGGGTTTAATTTGATTTCCAAAATCTCTAATTATTTTTATCAGCTAACCCTACCGTATTTGCAAAATAAGAATAAAAGAATAAAATGCTACTGCGTACATGGCATATCACACAAAACTCGTAAGGAATACGAAATAATATATACCGCATAAGAAACTTTCTATCATAACAGTAAATTCAAATATTGAACAATACATGTTATAAAGTGAAGACAATACAAACCAACAATTTCGAGACGATAAGAGGCGTATAATCTCTAATTGACAGAGGGATAACTCAAAAACCAAACCCTAGCACTACATGGGCTCGTAAATCTAATTGACAGAGAGGGATAAACTCAAAACCAAACCCTAACACTACACAAACGTAAAGTACCCCGTGCGTAGATTAGGAAGGAATCGGGCGGCAACCTGGCGGCGAATCCGGCGACCGATATCACGGTCATGTGAATTCAATGAGAGAGAGAAAGTGAGAGAGAGAAATCAAGTGGAGAGAGAGAAAGCGATTGAGAGAGAGAAAGGGAGCTGAAAGAATCGGCGACTGCGACGGCAAACGGCGCAATGGAAAGTGCTCTGGGCGGCGACTATGGCATTGCTCAATGGTCATGGAACTAATGAGTGAGAGAGAGAAATCGAGTGAGAGAGATAGAAAGGAGAGAGATAGATTGGGAGAGAGAGAAAGAGAGCTTACCGGCGACGGCGATGGCGTAACGGCGAAATGGAAAGGCCTCTTACAAGTGACTTCTACGCGTGTTCTCTGTACTAGTGGTTCGTGGTTTGCGTATTATATTCGAGGAAACCGAGAAGGCGTAATTAAATGGGGAAGTTTTCAATTTATATAAGGGCTTTGTTACCATGACGGACGAGGTCCGCTCTGCATTATCGAAGCGACATTGTCTGTCGGTACTACCGGGGCCGGAATTTTATCAATTACCACTGACTAAACGAAATTTAAAAAAAATTCCCGGTAAAATAAAATAAATTTCCCGTCGGTAAATAATTGTTTTCCGTCGGTAATACCGATGGACGGCGTCCGTCGATAAAATTCCTGGTCGGTAAATGCCCTGTTTCTAGTAGTGGATCCAAACTCACATCTAGGTTTTCTTCAAGTTCTTTTCGTTCTACTTCGATTAGGAATGAGGCTATCCTTTGGGAAAGGAAGATTGTTCTTAAGTGTAGAAGGTGGTTAGGAACTTCTGTTTAGTATTTAATCTTTTTGTTTTCTACTTATTCGCATTTCTTCGTAAACAATTTTAATAGTGAAAAGTTTTTTAGGCTTAAAGCCTCGTTTGGTCGAAGTTTCAACCGCAAACGTTTATAGCTAAGTGAGTTATTTTATTTTTATTCCGCCGCTTATTGGTGGATGTGTGAACAATTGTAACTCACATATGTACTCACATCCGTGTCTCTGCTTGAACTGACTTTGGCTTCCTAGCTACACGAAACTTTCAAATACTAATGGGAGAAGGAGAGTGTACAATTTCACCCAACTTTTTAATTTCCACTATAGTTTTTCGAGTACCAACTTCCTCCTCTTTGGCTCCCTACTTCCCCTTTTGTTTTTAAAGTTAGTCCGCAATCACAAAGGAAAAACAACTCACAAGCATAATATCTATTGGAGAACAAAAAAACAAAAATAAATAAATTACTTAAAACAAAAAACAAATTATTTTAGATTGATAGTAAGTATCCTATCGAAAATGTAAAACTTATTATTGATAGGATTGTTGATGGTGTATCAATCACAAGTTTTAGATTTACGTTAGTCTAATTAAAGCAACCTATAATTATTGTTCAAAGTTCATTCGTATTAACTACAAAAAAGTAGGAAAATCATTTTGGGATGCAAGTTCCAATTAACATGCAAAGAGTTTACTAAGTATTTAAGAATATTAGAACCTACATCTCGTTTGACTTACATAAGGTTCTCAATTAAATCGAATCACCATAACAATAGTATATGCATAAACCTACACACAAGTATAAGGATTTATACCCAAGAAGTTAAAGAGCCAAAGTTATCTTATTATAAAGTTGAAACCCTAAAATAGAAGTAAAATTATTGTGATGAACAAAAACAAGATAGATTGTAAGAATTAAATTCTATGGAAACATAAGTACTTGTGGTTGTTTCTCGTTTAGGTTTGGGGGTTGATTTCTCTCGAAATTTCTTTTTAAGGTCCACATATTTCTTTAAAATTTGTTTCGGTCCTTTCCGATTTCATAAGCAATTCCATAACAGCTTCTCTAAACTTCGAATCAATTATAGTTTGGGCACTTTAGTCTCAGACATTTCATATTGGTCACTGGATTTTTCATATTTTTGTACTATCCAATAAAATGAGTAAAAAACTCATCCATCAAAGACATAATCCAAAACCCACATGTTCCCCGAAACTATTCCACCTTTTCCTCCGCCATTTCTTGCAATTTCTTCTTTGATTCCTTTCCCAATCCCAATACCACCGTTGTTGTCGCAATTAGAATCGTTACGGCTTATAAATCAAACACTCACTTCGTAACTCATCTCCGCCGTTGATTTATATTACGAAAATGAACTTATATTTTCCAAATTTCAGATGAGTAATACCGCCAACAAGTGGTTTCAAACTTCTCCAATCCGGGTGGACGATTTTCTTGAATGAAAGAGATAATACCCACATCGGCGAAATTCGAATCCGAAGATGAGATATCCTCGATCAACTTTAAAATCCCACTCTGTCTCTATTACCATGGATTTTGAATGTAGTTTTGAAATTTGTGCTCCCTCTTCCAAATTCTATTTCAAACTCGCATCACTGTCTCTCGATGAAATTGCCGAGTTTTCATTTATGTCGGACCCCTTTTTCAATTTGGTGTTCAATTTTGGGAATTAATTTGGGTTTCTTTTGTGTGTGTGTGTGTGTGTGTGTGTGTGTGTCCAATTCATATTGTACATTAGTTTGGGTACATATATGGATTAATTGGTGGTATTAAATTTGTTTTGGTTTTGATTTAAATTTCTTTTTTTATATTTTTGTAAGAAAATGTGGAAAAAGTAAAAAAGTGACTTTTATACTTTTGATATAAGAGGCGAATTGGTCTTATACATAAGGTATAAGAAAAGAAGAGTTTATTTGAAATATTAGAAATCCGCTGATTTTATGTCTTATTAATTTGGCCCAAAGACCTTAGTGGTCCAAGCTCCATATTTTACATGATTTTGAAAGTAAAATATCACAACAAGCATTAAAAAATAACAAATGATACTCTATTCGTTCATAAATAAATGTTCAAAAGCATGCAAATTCAAAGAGTTCCTGCAACGTATGACATGGCACATACAAATGCATTTTTACCGACTTTAAAATACTATATTATAGATTTAACATTCTTAACACTTGTTCATAAGTGTAATGTTGTGTGTTAAAAATTGCTAATATTAATGTTTAAAAGTGCGGTGGTGTTATTTAGAAATATCGGTGTTAATATTTAAAAGTGACAATGTTGGCGTGAATACTTGTCCACCCCGTAAGGTAAGGAGTTACCCCACAACTTAGTATTTAGAAGTGTGATAGTGTTCTATATCAAAAAAAAAATTGTGATAGTGTTTAAAAGTTCTAGGTGGGTTTGAAAGTACAGCAATGTTAGTGTTTAAAAGTAACAAATATTACCACCTTCGTACATAAATAATTGTCCAAATTTTATTTAAATGACATTTTAAAAATATTTAGTTTTTATACAATTCAATAACAAAGATGGATTAATATTTGTATTATCCATTTTTGAGCATTTATTTTTGTAAATTTAATATGCATAGTAACAAATTTGGTAAAAGAACAATAATGGACAATTTTTTTTTTTTTACAAAAGGATATTCATTTTGAGATAAAATTTCTTCAAAATAGACATTCATTTAGATTTAGATTTAGATTTAGATAATGAGAGAGTAGTATTTAGAGCGCCAATATATGTGGTAATAATAAGTGTCAAATCAATAAGATGCATAAGGACACTAGATAATCTATAAAACAAATAAATGGTTTGGTTAGATCGAAATTTCAAATAAACCCCTTATTCTCACACACAAAATCCCTCCCCTCTCATTCACGACACACACACACACACACACACACTTTTATCTCTCCCTTTCTCCTCTATACACTACGGCAACATTCTTCGGCCACTCATCCAGCCAACATTCTCAGCCATGTCTCCGGCCCCTCCCCCTCGTCCAAATTACTTACCTCCTCCGCTCCGTCGATATGTGCAAATATAATTATTCGATCTGTCCGGATCTATCCTCTCCAACCAACTCCGACAGCTCCCTCACCTAGGCCGACACCAACGTTCTCCCTTCCTTGCGTCGGCTCTGTCGAATCCGCTTTCTCTCTCCTCCTCCTCTAGTGACCTTCTTCCTAACTTTCGACATTTTTAATAAAAACTTCTCTCCCTTGTTTTTAAAGATAGTTTTACTAGTAACATTTCCCAAATTATTCATTCGGATCTGTAATTGTCTTCCCAAATTCAATGGTTCAACAACTTTATTGTTTGAATTTTGGATTGACTTGATAATTTTTGACCCAAAAGAGTCTTATACATTAAGTATAAGAGTAAAATGAGTCTCATAATTAATGTATAAGAGTCAATATTAAGAAGCTTTTTATGTTTTTTAAGCAAATAAAAGAAAGTGAAAATAAATGACGCTTATACCTCACTTTATAAGAGACTAACTAGTCTCACGCTCAGAGTCAATATAATAAAATACAAGATTTTTTTTATTTAATTTTGAAAGAAAATTTGGAAAAAGTGAAAAATGACTTTTATACCTTTGATATAAGAGGGGAACTAGTCTTATACATAATGTATAAGAAATGAAGAGTTTATTTGAAATATTAGAAATTCGGCCGATTTTATGTATTATTAATTTGGCCCAAAGGCCTTGGGCCCCATATTTTACATGATTTTGAAAGTAAAGAAATAAAATGAAAATGACGAAAGCATTAAAAAAATAAATCAAAATTAAATACTTTCTAAAAACAAGGTGGTGTCCCAAACAAACAGGTTTATTTTGTTTATAATATTATTTTGGAGTTGGTTTTGGGAGAAACTAGTTTCTCTCAAATATTATACAAAATCATGTTTTATTTTAAAAACCGGTTCAATGACCCGTTCAAAAATTCGGGTTAGTTTGGTTTAAAATTCATGTACCGAGTTTTTAAGTTAAAAACAAGAATTTTTATAATATTTGGGGGAAACTAGTTTCCCCCAAAATTTTCTGTTATTTTTGGCCTTTTCCTTTTGAGAAACGGAAAAGCCCTAAACCTAAGAGTTTATTTGAAATATTAGAAATTCGCTGATTTTATGTATTATTAATTTGGCCCAAAGGCCTTGGGCCCCATATTTTACATGATTTTGAAAGTAAAGAAATAAAATGAAAATGACAGAAAACATTAAAAAATAAATCAAAATTAAATACTTTCTAAAAACAAGGTGGTGTCCCAAACAAACAGTTTTATTTTGTTTATAATATTATTTTTGGAGTTGGTTTTGGGAGAAACTAGTTTCTCTCAAATATTATACAAAATCATGTTTTATTTTAAAAACCGGTTCAATGACCCGTTCAAAAATTCGGGTTAGTTTGGTTTAAAATTCATGTACCAGTTTTTTTAAGTTAAAAACAAGAATTTTTAGTTTCCCCCAAAATTTTCTGTTATTTTTGGCCTTTTCCTTTTGAGAAACGGAAAAGCCCTAAACCTAAGCTTCTTCACCAGGTCGGCCAAACAAATCAAGGAGGAAGAAGGGTGTAAATGCGCGCGAAATTGAAACACCAACGGCAGGAAAAAATCAAATTGACCGCCATTCCTAACGGTCCGATCAATTAAAGATCACTTCGACCGTTAAAAAAGATTACGCGTTTATTAGTGTTTCCACTAAAGCAATTGGAAAGCTATTTCATTCCTTCACCAATTCTTCCTCTTCCCCTCTCTCTCTCTCTCTTCACTCCTTCATCTAATTGAATTTCTTTCACTTTCTCAATTCCTTCTCCAATTCTTCTTCTTCTTCTTTTTCTTTTTCTTCAATAATTGATTGCCATTGATACTGTTAAAACTGTGTTTGAAACAAACCCATATGATGAAGTGGGTTAAATCCAAATTCCTCGGCGGTGGCTCTTATGGCACAGTCTCCTACATTTGTTTCATCATCGGTTGTAGATACCGACGATGAATTTCCACTCTATCATTGAAAGTGTGGTAGCATCACACTTAGCCAAGTCAAAAGGTTGACTTAACTTTGTTTTGTTACTTTCTTTTATATTTTAATTATGTAAATATTTTTATTTATATTCACTAACCTATTAACCGAAAATCTGCATGTGTTTAGTATTGTTTGGTTGTTTTATAGGACTCTCACAAGGATAAGGATTAGAGATAGAGGAGATTGAGGATTAAGCTCTTCTTCAATGATTATCCTTACCCATTGGCCATGTTCTACTTAGCTATAAATACAAGACCCAAAATCAGTATACACACACGGAAATATACACTACGAAAGGCTGAAGAAATATAGACTTGAGAGGAGTGTTTTTGTGAGAGAGTTCTCTTTGATTATTTTGTTATTCTCTTATTGTAATCGTTTTCAACATTGTTTTTAATAAGAGAAGTTTATTGTCTCTGACATATTCTTTGCGTAGATAAGTGTTAATTCGTTGTCCATTTCTTTTTGTTTTAATATTCCATTTGCATTTCCTTTGTTGTGCTAGTCTTTGGTGCGATAGCATCGGGACTCACATCGATCCTACGCAATGCACTTCCTAGCAGCTCATTTCTTTCAATTGGTATCGAGCTCCACTCGACTCTACTGAGTGAGATCCAAGGAAGAGTGGTCATTATGGAAGGACACTTGAGTCAATACCGTCCCCGGTTTTAGATGGAACTAACTATCCCATCTGGAAAGCTAAGATGCGTCTCTTCATCAAAGCAATTGATGAACGAGCATGGCTTAGCATTATTATTCCTTGGTCCCCTCCTAAGGTTGAAATGAGAAATAAAGAAGAAGATGGTGAAACCTCAGAAAGGTGTATAAAATTAAACTGAGGAAGAATGGACCACGAGATGAGGTCACTAGTGCAAACTACAATTCCAAGGCTCTTGGTGCTATTTCAAGTCATGTGGATGAACACATGTTTAGACTTGTTTTAAATCAAAATATAGCAAAGAAAGCCTGGGATATTTTGCAAGCTCACTGTGAGGGTGATGATAGTGTCAAAGCCACTAGGTTGAGAATTCTCATGACCAAGTTTGAAAACTTGAGGATGAATGAGTCTCGAGGACATAAAAAGCTATTCTCGCTAGAATAAGAGAAATTTCAAATGAATGTCTCTCACTTGGTGAGCCTATTTCAAATGCTAGACTAGTATGCAAAATGTTAAGGTATCATTGATAAGTTGACATTAAAATAGGCGCCATTGAAGAAAGCAAAACAACTTTGCAACCATGGCTCTAGATACTCTTGTGGGTAAGCTAACCATGTTTGAATTGAACATTTCTATTCAGCAACAACATAAAGCTGAAAGTGTTGCTCTTGCTTCTGCTCTTTCTAAAGCATCCTCAATTCCAAAAGAAATTGAGGAAATCTCAAATGAAATTGATATTTCAAATTTGGAAAATGAAGATGTTGCTCTTTTGACTAAAAAATTTACTTCTTTTCTTAAAAATAAAAGAGACAACAAATTTCCTTCTAAGAAACCAACTAATTTTGATAAATCAAAAGAGGATAATGAGAGTACTTTCAAGAAACCCACTAATTTTTCTAAAAATAGATCGACACGGTTCGGTGTAGGGCACTGTAAAGGGTTTGGGCATTATGCAAATGAATGTGCCAATACTACGAAGAAAAAGGGGATGAGCCTAAGTGCGACCCTTAGTGATAGTGAGGACGAAGATGAATCGCTAAACTTAGCAATTATGGAAATCTCGCCTCCAAATCATGAACATCAATCGATGTAGCTTCGGATGTTATCACATCTACTATCACATCTTCTCTCGAATCTTTTATAAAAAACCCGAAATTATACCTCTTCGCCAAATAGAAGTCTGAAAATGAAGAAGAAGATAATGAAAACTATAACGAGCTCTTTTGGATGCCTATCTTTGAACTATATGCAGATTGGGAAAAGCATGTTGAAAAAATTGCTGTTTTTGAAAAGGTAATCGAAAAACTCTCTCTTGAATTATCTAAAGTTAAAGATGAACTGACAAATGTATCCACCGAAAATGATAAACAAAAAGATTCTATAGCCAAACTTGAGGTCATGCTCACTAAACGTGACATTGAGCTTGAGAAAACAAAAGCGAACTCCACGAGAGGCCAAGAAAACTTTTGAAAACGAGAATGCTGGAAAGGCAACTCTTGATGAGATTCTCAAAGTGAGCAAGTTTTCAAAAACAGGTCTTGGTTATGAATCGAATTTTTTAAGAGAGGGAGAAAGTAGTTCCTCAAAACCTAAAACTTTTTATAACCAAAAATCATCAACCAAAAAGAAAAGATTTGTGTGCCATTACTGCTTCTTACCAGGTCATATAAGACCATTCTGTTACAAGAGGATTCGTGATGCAGGAAAGATGTTCCTCAGATGAGTGAACGAATGCTATCACATCACAACTCACATCGACAAAAAACTGGTCAGTTCGTATGGGTTGAAAAGAAAAACATGGAATGCAAAGTAGTATTTACCTCCCTCAAGAGCAGCATTGCTAGCTCATGGTACTTCGATAGTGGGTGCTCAAGGCACATGACAGGTAATACCGAATTTCTCACTGATTACATCAATATCAAAGGAGGTAATGTAAATTATGG
Source organism: Adenophora triphylla var. japonica (assembly GCA_022495995.1). Taxonomy (NCBI): domain Eukaryota; kingdom Viridiplantae; phylum Streptophyta; class Magnoliopsida; order Asterales; family Campanulaceae; genus Adenophora; species Adenophora triphylla. Next base: position 12,308 of record JAFEMH010003833.1, read on the forward strand.
GGGAGGAGCACAAGGTAAGATTGTTGGAAAAGGTACTTTATGTGTAAATGACATGCCCAAGCTGAAAAATGTCTATCATGTAGAAGGACTGAAAGCTAATTTGATTAGTATAAGTCAACTATGTGATGACAATTTACATGTCAATTTTGACAAACATGAATGTAAAGTGTTTGATAACACTAATACATGTTTGTTCACCGGAGTAAGGTCTCAGGATAATTGCTACAAATTTGGTGACAACTTATCCTGCCTTAGCTCCAAAACAAATGAACTTGAACTGTGGCATCAAAAATTAGGGCATGCTAGCTATAGGAAAATAGAAGAATTAGTTAGGTTTGATCTTTGTTAAACACTTGCCCAAGCTCGACTTTAAACAATCTAGTGTGTGTGGTCCTTGTCGAAGGGGAAGCAAACCAAAGCTTCTCATCCAAAAGTGGATCAAAGTTCCACGTTTGAAATTTTAAATTAATACATACCGATCTTATGGGACCAATTGAGGTTGAAAGCTTAGGTAAAAAGAAATATTCATTTGTACAGTGTAGATGATTTCTCTAGGTATACTTGGGTGCTTTATTTAAAAGAAAAATCAAGCACTCGAAGTATTTAAAGTATGGTATAAAAAGGTGAAAAACTTGTATGGGAAGAAAGTTATCAAAATTAAGTCGATCATGGAACCGAATATGAGAACACATTGTTCTCAAAGTTTTGTGATTCCAAAGGAATCACCCATGATTTTTCAGCCCCTAAAACTCCTCAACAAAATGGAGTTGCAGAAAGAAAAAATCGTACTTTACAAGAGATGGCCCGTGTAATGCTTAGTTCTAAGAACATCTCTAAACGATTTTGAAATTTGAAGCTCTTAACACCGCATGCCATATAGGAAACGAGTTTATCTTAGGGTTGGATCAACCATGACCCCTTATGAAATACTCCTCGGTAAAAACCTACTCTCAAGTACTTTCATGTCTTTGGGTGCATATGCTATGTTCTAAATGATAGAGATTATCTATCTAAATTTGATTCCAAGAGTGACAAAGCTGTTTTTCTTGGATATTCCACAAATAGTCGTGCATATAGGGTTTACAATCTTAGAACTAAAACTGTTATGGAATCAATTAATGTTACATTTGATGATACTGCTGACCTAAATATAAAATCTCTTGAAGATGATGTCTCAGATTGTATAGAGACAATGCAGAAACTCGAGAATCAAAGCGAACGAGATGCGGCAAAATGGGCTGCAGAAAACAGATGCTGAGTGCGATGCAAGCACATCATCACCTACATCCGAGCAAACAAAATCTGGTGCTGAATCAAGATTACGAATGTGAAGAAGAAGAGTTAGATAGAACTAAAGACATACCCCGGCGAGTGCAAAGAATCACCCAATATCTCAAGTAGTGGGTGATGTAAACGAAAAAATTAGCACAAGGGAAAAGCCTAGGGTCAACTACCGTGAGTTGGCTGGGCTAAGATGTGTTGAATCTCAAGTAAACAAGGTTAGTTCATGTTGTTTTGTTTCTAATATTGAACCAAAGAATGTTGTAGAAGCCATGAAAGATGATAATTGGATTATTGCCATGCAAGAAGAACTAAATCAATTTGAGAAAAATGAAGTATGGACTTTAGTTCCTAGGCCTATAGGGGGAAATGTAATAGGAACCAAGTGGATCTATAAGAATAAAACTGATGAAAATGGTCAAATTACCAGAAATAAAGCTAGGCTTGTAGCCCAAGGTTACACCCAAGTAGAAGGAATAGATTTTGAAGAAACTTTTGCTCCTGTTGCTAGGATAGAATCAATTAGACTTTTACTTGCCATTGCTTGTTACTTGGACATCACTTTACATCAAATGGATGTTAAAAGTGCCTTCTTGAATGGTGTCCTAAATGAAGAAGCCTATGTTGAACAACCTAAGGGCTTCACTGATCCCCACTTTCCTGATCATGTGTATAAGCTTAAAAAGGCCCTATATGGATTAAAACAAGCCCCTAGAGCTTGGTATGGGAGGCTAACTGAACATCTCATACAAATGGGATTTAAGAGAGGTGAGGTAGATAAAACCTTATTTATTTTAAAAGAAAATGTAGGTATCTTAGTGGCCCAAATTTATGTTGATGACATTGTATTTGGATCATCTTCCAAAGATATGTTAGACTACTTTGTCACAAGTATGACCACCACCTTTGAAATGAGTATGGTTGGTGAATTAACCTACTTTCTAGGACTTCAAATAAAACAAAATAAGGAAGGAATTTTTATATCTCAAAGTAAATATGCCAAAAACTTGGTTAAAAAATTCTCTCTTGACAATGCCTCTCACTTTAAAACTCCTATGGGATCTTCCCAAAAGTTGTGCAAAGATGAAAATGGTGAGGATGTTGACCCCACCTTATATAGAAGCATGATTGGAAGCTTGTTGTACCTTTCAGCAAGTCGTCCGACATCATGTTTAGTGTTTGCTTGTGTGCTAGATATCAAGCTTGCCCCAAATTATCCCACCTTAAAGCTGTAAAAAGAATTATTAGATATGTAGGTGGAACTATCAATTTAGGGCTAAGCTATACTCGAGAAACCAACACAAATCGGTAGGGTTCAGTGACTACGATTGGGCGAGGCAACACTCGATGATAGGAAAAGCACAACCGGAGGTTGCTTTTTATCTTGGAAATAACTTAGTATCTTGGTATAGTAGAAAACAAAACTGTGTATCCCTTTCTTTTGCCGAGTCAGAATATGTGGCTGTAGGGAGTTGTTGTTCTCAACTCCTTTGGATGAATCAGATGATTAAAGATTATGGTCTTAAAAGTAAAATCCTAACTGTTTTTTGTGATAATCTAAGTGCCATAGAAATATCAAAAAATCCTGTTCAACACTCTCGTACTAAACATATTGACATTAGACATCATTTTATTCGTGATCTTGTTGAGCAAAAAATTATTAGCATGGAATCAATTAGCACTGAAAAACAGTTGGCTGACATTTTCACCAAAGCCCTTGATTTTCAGAGATTTTCCACTCTAAGGAAATCTCTGAGTTTGTGTGCAATATAATGATGTGATCCCCCGTGTGATCACATCATAACTAACACCTGTATTTTACAATTCTAACAAAAAAAATTAAAAAAAAAATAAAAATTTTGCATGATTTATCTCAGTGTGGTCACTTGTATTACATCTTTGCTGTGTTTCCTCTCTGAATTGTGAATCCTTCTTATATAGTAGTCAACAACTGTTGACTCTAACATTATCTTACTAGATGTCTCTTGGTGGGTGCAAAAATAAAAAAAAAAAAAATAAATAAAAAAATGTTTGGGAAACAGCTACTCCACTCATGGTATGAAGTCATTTCAATGTGATCAAAATGACTTCAAGAGAAAGTTTGAATCAAATTGATAAGATCATTCGAAAGAGGGCTATCCATGTGATTAAGAAGAGTGAAAGCTACCCATAATATATTTTTCCACGAAAAAAATTGTATGTGGAAGCATTCTAGAGGCCAAGCAAGACAAGATTCTGATTCATTGACTTTCTTAGAGGAAATGCGTACCTTGATGTAATCACATACTATGCCACACACATACTGAGATTTATCCTTCACATTTGTGCAAAGTATGCATAATTAGTTTGTAGATATTTTTTTTCGTCTTCCTGGCCCTTGGTGAAAATCTCAATCAAATGCTTTTCTATCTCAAATTAATTTGTGTTAAATTAATTTTATGCTAAACGAAATTACCTAAAATTTTTTAATGTCCACATGTTTAGGGGGAGTATAAGTCTGTGATTTTTTTTAATCTGTGGTATTTACTCTATCTAAAGTTTTTATCCTTATCATCTATCTTTATCATCTTAATCTCCAAAGTAGTGAAGAAGTCTCAAATAACGCCATGTATTCTAACCGGCCAAAGGGAATTAGGTTAGTTCAGTTCAATTTCAATTAAAACTCAATTAAGTGACCTAAGTCTACTAGGAGTTAATGATGTGTTATCACATCAAATAAATACCCTCTCTCCCTTCTTAATAAACCCTCACCGGCCTTAAGCAAACAAAACCCTTAGAAATTCCTATTCTTCGCCCTGTTTGATTCTCTGATCATGACGTCCCCATCGAAGCCCCCTTCTCCAACTACCGACCGCTCGCCGGCTCCATCTCCGGTGGCCCCAACCGATGCCACGGTAGAACTGTTTGTCGACACCGAAGCTTCCCCTGTATCAATGTCGCTCCCCGGTGCTCAAGACAATGCCATAGATGCTGACAATCCAGGGGATTTGAAGTCAGTAGGTGCAATGGTTGGGCTAGCTCGTGGCCCTAACTGGTCCTTGCGACAGAAAGGTTTTTCTCCCAACATGGGGGAATATACTCCTAAGGTACGCCCTAACATGGCCGAACCTGATTTTATTGAAGATGATGATGAGGAGTTTGATCCTTCTGTTGATCTCAAAAGAAAGAGAGGAAAAGCAAAGTCTAGTGGGTCTGGAAGCTCGTCGGGTAAACCTATGTCTCAGAAGAGAAAGTATGAGTGTGGGTTAACAGTTTATTCAAGTGATTCTGCTGAAGAGGACTCTGAAGAAGAAGATGTTGAAGCATACCAAGTGGTGTCAAGAAGGTCTAAATCTGTAGAGGTTGAGGAGTTGAAAGAAGCTGAGGATATTATTGAGTCTGTTAATCAGGATTTGGGAGATGTCTTTCCCCACATTACTGTAACGCCTGAGGATCTACAAGCTAGAAGGATGGCCTTATCTCAATTGTCCCCTGATCGTGCTGCCCCAGATGTTATTGCATCTCAAATCCCATCTCCTCCTGCTAACTCCCCTCAAGCTAGATCTTCTCCAGGAAATTGGTACTCGGGAGTTCATTCTGGAACAGATGAAATTGAAGAAGGTACTGAGGATGAGCATATTCCCCTGCAAGCTCTTTTGGATTTGAGGAAAGGGAAGGGCAAAATGAGGCAAGCAAAGGTCAAGGCTGCTGGTTCTATCTCTGCACAAGCGTCTGACATTGGTTCAGACGATGATGAAGCCGAGGATGATACCTTTAAGCTTGGGAGAGATGAGCTAGAAACAGAGAAGAGGGATGCTGCTGCCGATGTAATCACATCTAGACCATCACCTAGAAGGAGCTTGAGACTATCCTGTCCCTCCCAGAAGCCGATGCACGCCTAAGCCAAGGCATACCCCAAGTCCTAAATCCACTTCAAGGAAGGTAAGCTCTCTCTCACCTGAAAAATTTATGTCTAAGTCTGTGAAAGAGAGGTTTGAATTTTTTAGGAAAAAGGGCTTCTTGGTGGAAAGGGTTATTGACCATACTTTTGAGGATGTTGGTATGAAACGGTATTTAGAGGAAAAAGGCCTGCTCTTTTCTGTGTCTTACCCAAACAACTATTATCCTTCACTTGTAAGTGAGTTTTATGCGGGTTTAGTTCAGGCTATTCAAGACCCTAGAGATGTTGGGTTTGAAAAGGTCAAAGTTCGTGGCACTCTCATTAATTTTTCTCCTGCCTTGATTAACATCTTTCTTCATGCTCCCAGTCCTCACATACTTCCTCCTATGGCTCATAAGGATGAAATTGCCAATACCATAACAAATGGCCTTGACCCTTCATGGCACTCTCAGTTCAAGTGCACAATGCTTACTTCTTTGTGTAGCTTTTTGTTTAAAATTTCTACTTTTAATTGGAAGCCCTCCTCAAATAAAAACATTGTCACTGTGTCACATGCTGATTTGATTCATAGGATATTCACTGGTCATGTTTTTAATCTTGGTGAAGTGATATTTGGGAGTATAGTACAGTTCGCAGAAAAGGAGTTGCCATCTGATCTTCCTTTCCCTTGTTTAATAACCGGGTCCGTGTGTGAGGCAAGGGGTTGAAATATTACGTTACGATCGTATTTGTGAAAAGATTGAACCATTTGGCATTCAACTTTGTGTTAGAGTGCACTAGGCGCCTTTGTAGACTTGCTGTTGCTTTCCACCGATGACCCAGCTTATCGATGCACAAGATGGTGATGAAGATGAGCACGCTGATGCTAGTGAAGATGAGCCTACATCTCCACTCTCACAAGATGATCAAGTTCAAATGGTGACTGATGAAATTAAGTTTTTGGAGAAAACAATGCTTCTCTATAGGGTGCAATTCAAGGAAATGGCCACGAGAAGGAACAAGATGCTAGCTTATCGTGAACGTCTTTCTGGTTAAAAAGGGGGAGCAAGCTCAAGCAATATTTATAGAGATATAAGCTCGGATTTCAGGTGGGAACTTCTAGCGAAAACACAAGCAGAAATTGAAGGAAGGCAAGGGCAAGGCTGGAATCGTGGCTTCAATGATGATTGAAGTTTTTACTTTTATCGTATGGTTATGTTTTAAAAACAATTTTAATTTCTTGCTTTTTAGGAACAATGGTGATTTGCTTTTGCTTGGTTTGGTTTAGTTTGTTTTGGACATGGTGCTTTATGTTTTTTTTGGTAGTATTTAGGGGGAGCATTCGAGCTCTCCATTTCGTATCTTGGGTTTATGAATCTTTACCGTATTTAGTTATGGTTTATATATATTGTGCTTGAGATTTATTTTTGAACAGAAAGCAACAAAACAGGGGGAGATTGAAAGTGTGGTAGCATCACACTTAGCCAAGTCAAAAGGTTGACTTAACTTTGTTTTGTTACTTTCTTTTATATTTTAATTATGTAAATATTTTTATTTATATTCACTAACCTATTAACCGAAAATCTACTGTGTGTTTAGTATTGTTTGGTTGTTTTATAGGACTCTCACAAGGATAAGGATTAGAGATAGAGGAGATTGAGGATTAAGCTCTTCTTCAATGATTATCCTTACCCATTGGCCGTGTTCTACTTAGCTATAAATACAAGACCCAAAGTCAGTATACACACACGGAAATATACACTCTGAAAGGCTGAAGAAATATAGACTTGAGAGGAGTGTTTTTGTGAGAGAGTTCTCTTTGATTATTTTGTTATTCTCTTATTGTAATCGTTTTCAACATTGTTTTTAATAAGAGAAGTTTATTGTCTACAGCATATTGCTGTAGATAAGTGTTAATTCGTTGTCCATTTCTTTTCTGTTTTAATATTCCGCTGCATTTCACTGTTGTGCTAGTGCTGGTGCGATAGCATCAGGACTCACATCAGTCCTCTGTGCACTTCCTAGCCGCTCCATTTCTTTCAGTCATGTTCCCTCTATGATAGCAGTCAAGAGTGCTGATTTCGATCAATCTTATTCCCTTATGAGAGAAGGTAAAATCTTGAATGAATTGGGTGGTTGTCCTGAAATCGTTCGCTGTTTTGGTGATGATACAAGTGTTGAAAAGGGTGAAAAGACGTACAATCTTCTTCTCGAGTATGCCCCGGGAGGTACCCTTGCTGATCTTATCAATGTCCGAGGTGGTAAATTTCATGAATTTGAAGTTAGTTGGTATGCGTATATGTTACTTATGGGTCTCGATCATATTCACGAGGAAGGATTTGTACACTGTGATCTCAAGCCAGAAAATATTCTTGTCTTTCCTTCTACTAAAAGTGGGTTCACAGTTAATCACCTCAAGATTGCTGATTTTGGGTTGGCAAAGAAAGCTGGATTTTCTTGTCCTGTGCAAAGAGTTGGAAGGCTGTATAGAGCTCGAGGAACTCCACTTTATAGCTCTCCTGAATCATTCTTGAAGGGTGAAAACGAGTCCCCTCTTGACATTTGGGGACTCGGATGTATTTTGGTTGAAATGTTCACCGGAAGATTGGCTTATCCAGGTTTTATGAATTTGGAGGACTTGATGGAAAAGATTGCAACAGATGAAAATATGCCGGAAATACCAGTGTTTGTGTCGGAAAAAGGGAGAGACTTCTTGAAAAGATGCTTTATAAGGGATCCACAATAGAGATGGAGTACTATTAGGCTTATGAACCATCCCTTCATAGTTGACACTCCAAAGAAATTACCGTTTAAACACGAGCTCAATTGGTGTGGGATAACCCCCTTGGTTGTACTCTTTGGTGGTCAGGGAAATCATCTTTCTCAACTTCTCCGCCTTTGCCGAAAACACATGTTCCTCTTTTGCCTCATCGGCTATTCTCAAAGAATCATCTTTAGCTGCTGCGTTATGCATTTGAAATAAGTTGAAGATCGCCGAATTTGCACAAGATTCGTCGAGGTTTAGTTTAGATTTGATGTGTTTATTTCTTCTTCACTTGAATCAAAGATTTCATTAATTCATTGGTTGTGTAAAAGTTTTTGGAATTTAAAGAGAGTTTGTGTAAGTTTGTTTGTGTTTGTGAACACTACAAAATATTGTTTGCAAAATGTTAAAGAATTTCCTTTTGTTTATATGCGAGAAAAATTGAAGGATGCGAGAAGCATTAATGATTATATAAAACCTAATACATATGAAATTAAACATGCTAAATGAATATTACTCCCTCTGTCCGTCCCAAATTAATTTTCTCACTTTTTATTTGTCATTACTACGAATGAACTTTGAGCAATTATTTTAGGTTGATATAATTATCCTAATAAAAATGTAAAACTTATTCTTGATAGTATTATTGATGGTGTATCAATCACAAGTTTTAGATTTACATTAGTTTAATTAAATCAACCTATGATTATTGTTCATAGATCATTTTGGGACGGAGGGAGTAATATGTTAGTTCTCTTTTCTTTGTTCTAGTATGAATGCCATTGTGGGAATGTTTTCTGCAGAAGAAGTAAGAGAGGTAGCTGTAGAAATACTTGAACAATATCATCCTGATTGACTTGAGAATTGCTTTTTATACGCATATTTGGACGAAACATAGCATCCGCTCTGAAAACAAGATTTTCTTGTCGAGCTATTTATACGCATATTTGGACGAAAAGTCACGTTTTCAACTCGGTTTTATGTTAAAACGCAGGAACAAACATGACCAGTAATCCTTCATATTCTTCTATTTGTGATGTATGTGGCTTCGCCACTTCGCAGAGGGATGGGAAGAGGCAGAGAGAGCGGGTAAGGAAGATGAAGCTTGAGGCAGTGCCTAGTAATTGTAGATATCCCAGAAAAATGTGTCATGCTTTATAGGGGTGTCTAATCCATGTTATTGCATTATTCAGAGTCGCCACCTATGTTTTAAAGAAAATATAAGAAACCCGTGTCTACTTAATTTTAATCATGCAAAACCAAAGATTCTATATTAAGGGTTCGGGGGTTAGATTGCGTAGCGGAAAGGCATTAGGCACCCGCTTCGCAGGGCCTTAAGGCCGTTCTTGCTACTTTATGTGTTCTATTCTAAATTTGTCCTATAATTAAGTTACTTGTTCAACCAAAGATTAACACAGAGAGGGATTTTAGGGGGAGTTTGAATGTAATGAAGACGATTTTGGTCAATTCAATAGAGTAAAAGAACCTTCAATAAGATTAACACTTAGAGGGATTTTTGGGGGAGTTTAAATGTAATGAAGCAATTTTGGTCAATTCAAAAGAGTAAAAGAACCTTCAATAAACTTACCTTGTTGATGGGGATTGCATACGTAGGGGGGAAACTGTTGGAACAAAATGATCCATCTCATAACTAGATTAAGAAGAGAAGAATATGAAGACGGAAGCGTGTACCTGAAGAATCCATGATTGTGTTCTTGATCTTGTTCTTGAATAAATGAGAAAGTAGGGAGATAGTACTTCTAAATGATTGTGCCCACACTAGTTCTTCTATGACAAATGAAGAGTGATTTATGACTGAATTGTAATGAAATCTAAGTGTCTCAAATGGGCTGATGGATAGCCTATATATAGATTGAGAAGGGGCACTTCATTTAGGGACTACACCCTTTCGTAAAGTTGGCGGTGAGAAGTTACCATTATGCCCATCATTTAATGGTACTTTCACCTAATGGTATTCTACATATTTTGTCTATACTTTAACATTATTAAATGATTATAATATATGGAATTCAATAACACATATTATTTAATCCATGTTCTAACAATCTCCCACTTGGATTAATATTAATATGTATCTTTTACTAAATAAATTCCTTAAATCATTTATAATATGAATGACAACCCTTATGTGCACTTTTATTGCCATCCAATACAATCTCGTCCATTAGTCTTATAAGTATAGGGACTAAAGGGGCAGTCGTTGTAATTGATTCGCAACTAAACCAACATTAATCACATATACATGTCCAACTAAATGACATAGATTAAGTATAGATATGTTGCATGGAATATTAATGAATATATATTATGAACGCATATATATATTCTCCAACTAGTCCTACTTAACTTAAATGAGATCAATATAAATAAAAACCAACACAAGAAAATAGAAAACAACACAAACTCCCACTGATTTAAGCATTATCAAAAGTCATTACACCCATATGAGCAACATGCTCGTGAAATACCAAAGGAGATAACGCCTTAGTAAATGGATCCGCAAGCATAGAGTTTGTACCAATAAGTTCTATTTCTATTTGTTCATTTTGTACTCTCTCTTACAACAAGAAACTTAATATCTATATGCTTAGATTTAGATGAACTCTTGTTGTTATTGGAGTACAATACCGCAGCCCGATTGTCACAATATAACTTAAGCGGTCTTTCAACACCTTTGACAATTCGCAGTCCTTCAATGAATTTACGCAGCCATATAGCTTGATTGGATGCCTCGTAGCAAGCAACAAATTCGGCTTCCATGGTGGAAGTAGTTACTAATGTTTGCTTGGCACTTCTCCAAGAAATTGCTCCACCGGCCAAAGTGAAGACATAACCCGATGTCGATTTCCGACTATCTTGGCATCCAGCAAAGTCGGAATCGGAATAACCAACGATCTCAAGGTGATCCAACTTTGTGTATGTAAGCATGTAGTTCTTTGTGTTTTGTAAGTATCTCATCACCCTTTTGGCTGAAACCCAATGTTCTTTTCCCGGATTGCTTTGGTATCGACCAAGTATGCCAACAATAAAAGCAAGATCCAGACGAGTAAAGACTTGTGCATACATTAAGCTTCCTACTGCCGATGCATATGGGATTTCTTCCATAAACTTGGATTCAATATTATTCTTAGGACATTACTTTAGACTGAATTTATCTCCCTTAGAGACAGGGGTGTCATGTGGTTTACAATTTTGCATGCTAAACCTTTGTAATACCTTTTCTATATAGCTCTTTTGTGATAATCCTAAAATACCTCGTGAACGATCACGATATATTTGGATTCCTAATACAAAAGAAGCGTCACCAAGATCTTTCATCTCAAATTTGTTTGAGAGAAATTTCTTAGTTTCCTTAAAAAGGTCCTTATCATTACTAGCAAGTAAAATGTCATCCACATATAAGACCAAAAATCTAAATCTACTCCCACTGAACTTATGGTACACACAATCTTTACCAAGATTCATTTCAAAACCAAATGAAAGAATAACTTGGTTAAATTTTAAGTACCATTGACGAGATGCTTGCTTAAGCCCATAAATGGATTTCTTAAGTTTACAAACTAGTTGACTAGTTTGATCCAAATCAGTCACCATTTCTGGTTTCTTCATATAGATAGTTTCCTCAATGTCGCCATTGAGAAAAGTTGTCTTTACATCCATTTGATGAAGCTCAAGATCAAAATATGCTACTAATGCCATAATGATCCTAAAGGCATTTTTAGAGGATACCGGTGAAAATGTTTCTTTGTAATCAAATGCCTTCTTTTTGAGTAAATCCTTTAGCGACAAGACGAGCCTTATGTCTTTTCACATTACCCTGTGAATCCCTTTTGATCTTAAAGACCCATTTACACCCAATGGGTTTCACATTCTTAGGTAATGGGACAAGATCTCAAACGTCATTATCTGTCATGGATTTTAACTCTTCATTTATGGCATTAATCCATTTATGAGAATTTGGACCACTAATGGCTTCATGGAAGGTGATAGGTTCATTTCCCACTAAACCTAATGGTTCCTCATTCTCGGCAAGATAAACATCATAATAATCCGGAATTGCACTCCTTCTTGCTCTATTAGATCTTCTTAAGGGCACCGGTTCTTCTTGATGTTGAGGGTGTTGAATTTCCTCATCAACATTTTCATGTTGTTCATTAATAGGAGAATTAACGTCATTTTGAATATTATGTTCTTGTCGAATTTCAGGCACAAGTGCTTGATCTTCGATAGGAACTATAGAAAGAGGTATAGAAACAAATTCCTCTTCTAACTCTTCAAATTCAAAATTACTATTTTCCCCTCTAAATTCAACATTCTCAAAGAACTTAGCATTTCTCGTCTCGAAAAAGGTTCTAGTTTTTGGGTCATAGAATTTATATCCCCTAGATCTTTGAGAATATCCTACAAAATAACTACTAACGGTCTTAGAGTCCAACTTTCCTTCGTTAGGTTTATAAGGCCTAGCTTCGGCTGGAAAACCCCAAACATGAAGATGATTTAGGGACAGTTTATTGCCTGTCCATAATTCATAAGGGGTTTTGTCAGTAGCTTTTGAAGGAGCTCGATTAAGTAGGTAGGTTGCGGTTTTCAAAGCATCGCCCCATAATGAGTGAGGTAAAGAAGTACAAGAAACCATACTTCTTACCATATCCTTAAGGGTTCTATTACGTCTCTCGGCTACACCATTCATGCTAGGTGTCCCCGACATGGTGTAGTGAGGGACAATCCCACACTCTTCCAAAAAGCGAGCAAAAGGACCTGGACGTTGTTCTCCCGAACCGTCATTCCGACCGTAGTATTCACCACCACGATCGGATCTAACGTTCTTAATAGTCTTTTCAAGCTGATTTTCAACTTCGGTTTTAAAAGACTTGAAAACCTCCAATGATTGAGACTTTTCATGAAGAAAATAAATGTATCCATAATGAGAGAAGTCATCTATGAACGTAATGAAATATGTTTTTCCGTTCCATGGAGGGGTAGAGAACGGACCACATATATCCGTATGAATCAGTTCTAAGACTTTTGTAGCTCTCAAGGATTCTTTATTTTTGTTGCTGTTTGTAAATTTTCCCTTAAGGCATTCAATACAAAAGTTATTTTCCGGAGTATCAAGCTTTTGCAATATTCCCTCGGACACAAGCTTGTCAATTCTCCTTTTAGAGATATGACCCAAACGCATATGCCATAAGGTATAAGAATTTTTACTTGAAAACTTTCGTTTTATGCCTCTAGAGTTAGTTTCATTATTATGGGACTCATTTAATGAATTGACTGTGTCAAGTAAATATAGATTATCAATATAAGATAAAGAACTAGTACCAAAAAGCTTTGAATTAAAAAAAAAAATTGCATTTATTATTACCAAAGATACAGGAATAACCTTCCCTATCTAATGTAGTGACGAAAATCAAATTCCGTCTAAAAGATGGTATAATTAATACATTATTCAAAACCAAATAATATCTGGTACTAAGAGATAATCTAAAAGTCCCTATGCCCTCCACCTCTACAGGCTTTCCAGCTCCCATGTAGATGTATCTTTCATCTTCATTGGGCGTTCGGTAGTTCAGGCAACCCTACATACATGAACTTATGTGAGTAGTTGCACCAGAATCTAACCACCATGTATATGAAGGGATTGAAACTAAATTTGCCTCAGTACAAAAAAGCTAAATGACATACCTTTCTTAATTCGCCATTGGCGATACTTAGGGCAGTCGTTCTTCATGTGAGTAAGGTCTTTGCAAAAGAAGCATTTCTTAACCTTTTGATCATTTGATGATCCCTTAGGCTTCTTTGTTGCAACCTCAATCTCCTTACCTTTTCTCTTTGTCCCACGAGAAGAGGTAGATGCATAATGAGCAATTTCGGGTTTAGTTTGTTTCAACATATCCTCTTCCTCTGTCACATGTGAAATCAATTCATTGATGTTCCACTTGTCCTTTTGACAGTTATAGGTCATTTCAAAATGACCAAATTGATAAGGAAGAGAAATTAAAGCCAAATGCACAAGCAAGTCTTCCAAAAGGTCCAACTTGAGTGCCTTTAATTTAGAAGATAGGTGAAACATTTCCATTATATATTCCCTTAAGCTTCCGGTGCCCTTGTACCTCATGGAAACAAGCTTCCTTAAGGTAGCACTTGTTTTCGATTTATCTATTTTTGCAAAGCGTTCCTCTAGGGCATCCAAGAAACCTTTAGCTCCAACATCCTCGGAGACACTATTCAAAAAAGTCTCCGGGACTGCATTTGCATGATACTTAGGCTCACGCGATTAGAACGGTTCCACCTCTCTAGACTTAACCGTTCTTCCGAAGTGCTTTTGTCAGTAAGAGGGGCGGGACTTGATTCTCTTAACGCGAGATCAAGGTCCATGCAGCCTAAGATCATAGTTATTTTCTTTTTCCAAGTTTTAAAATTGGTCCCAGTAAGCAAAGGTATGTTGTTAATGGCAGTAGTTACGGATGAAGCATTAATCAAATCTGAGGGAGAAGAACAATATGAAACATAAAAACATATATAAGAATCTACACAATGATTAATTATATCAAATGAATTCCATCAAAATAAAAGATAATCAACATGACATCAAGACTAATCTTTGGATTGCGAATTGACTCACAATTTGATTTATCTTAGGGTAAACAAATAACTTAAACAATACATTTAAATACTTGCCTTCCTTTGGGCCGGTTCAACTACAAAAAATATCCTAAAGTTTAAGGTACTTGTTATCCAGTAATAAAGAATATAAACAATTCACTTTAAACACCCGCCTTCCTTTGGGATGGTTCAAAGTATTTAAAATGACCTAAAGTTTAATTCAATTATTACCCTATGAATGCAAATACTTAGTCAACAACAAGGTCTCCTTTGGAAAACAAGCATGTTATCACATATCAACATTTACATTCATCTTTTAACAAGTTTGAATTTGATCAACAAAATCACTTTGGCGACGATGTTAATTTTATCCAAAAATGTTAAGGATATAATTAATCGGAAACATAAGGCCTTAAGGTAATTTCTGAAAATTTTAAATGGTAAAGAAACAAACGAAATTTATTAATAAAAGACAATATTCTTTTGTTCTACCCGTCCATTCTTAAAGTTTGATAACTCCAAGAACCATCGAAGCGCGACTGGTGTCCAGATATTATAATTTATTAATGAATTATCACAAAATTCTGGGTAAAAATTGAACCTGAAAGCTCTCTGGACGACTCGTCCCTTAGGGCACGACTCGTTCCTAAGGGGACGACTCGTCCATATAAGAGGGACGAATGAATCAGAGATACCCCTTTTCTTGAATTTTCAAAGGAACGACTCGTCCTATAGGGCACGACTCGTCCCTCAGGGGACGACTTAATCTGAGAGATCCTATTCCAGAAAATTGACGGGGACGACTCGTCCCCCACAGGACGACTCGTGCCCAATGCCCAGAATTACGAAAAGCCACCATTTTTACACCATTTTATGAACAGTTTTGAACCAAATTTCCATACTTAATGCATTATAAAATGCTGGCTATGTAAATGGGACAAGTTTGCACTTCAATTAACATGATTCAAACAAGTAGACTTAGATTTACACACTCCAAACATTACACAATGTTGGCTATGTAAATGGGGTAATCTTGTATGAACCATTGTGTCTCTTAAAACTTGATTTTACCATTATTTCCAGAAATTGAATGAAGTTATAAATATAATACTCTTAGACAAGATGAGTATCATGAACAAAAACAAAACCAAATGAAATCACACAAGGATTACAAATATGAAATAAATTAAAGCATAAGGCTCTACAAGAATTTCAAACTCAATCTAGTATATGAGTAGGCTCTGATACCAATTGTTGGAACAAAATGATCCATCAAACCATGAACCATCTCATAACTAGATTAATGAAACTAATGAAATTTTTTTCGAGATTCTTTAAAAACTACATTGAACATAGGGCTGTTACAAGAAATGAGCCGGCTCGGGCTCGGCTCGTAAAAGCTCGAGTTCGAGTGGACTCGAGGTCGAGCTCGAACCGATTTCCAAGCTCATTTTTTTTTCGATTCGGCTTGTATGTTCGACGAGCTCTGACCGATATCGACTCGTTAAGCTCGTTAAAAGCTCGAATGATTTTTTTCGGTGAATGACTTGTGATCGAACTCAGCTCAATAAGCTCGTTAACATGTGATTTAATACTTCGGGCTTGTCTCGAACTCGACTCGAACTCGGCCCGTTAAGCTCGAATCAATAATCACATTTTTAATAAATATACATATAATACATGTAATGTATGTAAAAAATAATATAATTAATTAATATTTTCCTTACATTGTAAAGAAAACATAATTAAAATTATTTGTATTTTCAAAATGAATTAAGTCATATAGATTGTATAATAATTAAAATTAATTTAAAATTTTGTGCTTTCATAATGAACCATATAGAGATTGTATATATAATAGACATATTTTTTAAAAAATAATAAAAAAATAAATATTTTCATCAAAATAATAAACAGGTTGTAGGGTTTTATTTTTTCTAAAAAGTTAGGAAAACTATATATTTGATCCAATCCAAAATAAATAACCATTGAAATCAAGGGTCATTTTGAAAAGTTAATTTTTAATCGAAAAAAATCATAAATTTTTTTCCTATTTATTTTCAAACCTTTGTGCAAAAATATAATGAATTATGATTTTTCGTTAAAAATATATATATTTAGTGACGAATACCAAGTTTGAGCTCGAGATCGGCTCGTTTAGGCTCGAGATCAATTACAACTCGAATTATTGCTCGATAAATCTCGTTTGGTTTCATATTTTTTTCAACAAATAAGTCCAAGCTCGATCTCATTTCGTTAATACTCAAGTTCGAGCAGCTTGCGAAAAGGTCGAAACTCGATTCGATCCGAGCTCGAACAGTAATACTGGGCTCGAGCTCGATAACTTTTATACGAGCTCGAGTTCAAAACTTTGAAGCTCGAATTGTATCGGCCCGTTTACGGCCCTAATTGGACACCTCTAAATTTCAACAATTTTATTTATCATGATTCCTTTAATTATATTAACAGTTAAACCACCATCCAACCAAGAATACTAACGCCACTAGGGGTGTCAGCGGTTCGGTTCAAATCGCGGTTTGAGACCAAACCGAACCAAACTATGTGGTTTGAATTAATTTTTAACGATTAACGGTTCAGCTCGAGTCAAAAAATTTATAAACCATGTAGAAAGAAATTCAACCAAACACATCTTAACAGAGTAAGATAGGCTAAAGTGGTCTGCCATGACTCTACACTACTGTTATTTCCATTGGGCGACTAAACTACTAAGAACACGATCAACTCCGGCGACCACCAACTTCGGCGACCAAACAATTAAGAACTTATCAGTAATTTCTCAGTTGTCAACTCTAATAACATGATCAACTCCGGCAACCATAGAACTGAGAAGTTATCAGTAAGTTCCCAGTTGTCAACTAAACTACTAAGAACACGATCAACTTCGGCGACCACCAACTGCGACCTCCCCGGCGACCACTAACTCTGGCGACCTCTCCGGTGACCAAACAACTGAGAACTTAACTTATCAGTAAGTTCTCAGTTGTCAACTTAATTACTATACTAAGAACACGATCAACTCCGACAACCTCCACGGTGATTACCAACTCCGGTGACTTCCCAGGCGATTACCAACACTGGTGACTTCCCCGGCGATTACCAACTCCGGCGATCAAACAACTGAGAACTTAAATTATCAGTAAGTTCTCAGTTGTTAACTAAACTACTAAGTACACGATTAACTCCGACGACCACCAAATCCGGCTACCAAACAACTAAAAACTTAACTTATTAGTAAGTTCTCAGTTGTCTCCACTAAGAACACGATCAACTTCGACGACCAAACAACTGAGAACATAACTTATTAGTAAGTTCTCAATTGTCAACTAAGCTACTAAGAACACAATTAACTCCGACGACCACCAACTCCGGCGACCTCTCCGGTGACCAAACAACCGAGTACTTAAGTTATAAGTAAGTTCTCAATTGTCAACAAAACTACTAAGAACACGATCAACTCCAGCGACCACCAACTCCGGTGACCACCAACTCCGGCGACCACCAACTCCGACGACCACCAACTCCGGCGACCAAACAACTGAGAACTACTTATCATAAGGTCTCAGTTGTTAACTAAACTATTAAGAATACGGTCAACTCCTATGACCAAACAACTGAGAACTTATCAGTAAGTTCTCAGTTGTCAACTACTAACAACACGATCAATTCCGGCGACCAAACAACTGAGAACAATCATTCTTAGTAGTCAACTACTAAGAACATGATCAACTCCGGCACGTGACCAACTTCGGCGACCAAACAACTGAGAACTTATCAGTAAGTTCTCAGTTGTCAACTAAACTACTAAGAATACGATCAACTCGGGCGACCACCAAATCCATTGACCTTTCCGGCGACCAAACAACTGAGAACTTAACTTATCAGTAAGTTCTCATTTGTCAACTAAACTAATAATAATACGATCAATTCCGACTACCAAACAACTAAGAACTTATTCTGTGTTCTCAGTTGTCAACTAAATTAATAAGAACATGATTAACTCCGACGACCACTACGACGATCATACAACTGAGAACTTATCAGTAAGTTCTCAGTTGTCAACTAATATTAAGAATATGATCAACTCAGGCGATCGATTCGGCAATCAAAACAACTGAAAACTTATACTTAAGTTATTAGTTGTCAATTACTAAAAACATGATTAACTACTGAGATAATTGAGAAAATCTCAATTGTTCATTGAGAAAAACAAAACAAGAAGAAAATAAAAAAGAAAGACAAAAAGATGAAGAAAAATATAATCCATCAGGCTCCCTCCCTTTTCAAAATCATAAAGAGAAAGAAAAATACAACAAGAATAAATTAAAAAATAAAAGAAAAAAATAAAATCTATCACCACCCCCTCCCATTTCAAAATCAAAACCTGGAACAAATGAGTCACCATTTTTCTAATTACAGTGACAACACTCTACCCCTACTTCTTCTCCTATTACATACTAGTTGATTTGATGGCTTCTTTGACTTGTCTTCTTAGCCTCACAAGGGTATCCAGAACTCCCAACAATCCAAACATTCTTCAAAAGCCCTCCATTTGCCCTCTGATAAAGTGCTGACTTCTCCAGCACCTGATCATCAAGCATAGAACCAGGCCAACCAATACACACATCAGTAAAAACCCCATTTTGATCTACAACTCCTTGAACTGTAATTGAATACGAAGTTTTCTGATTCCGCTTCGTATGCCTCTTGTTAAAGTAAGCAGCCACACTAATCTTAGGAGCAATAATTGGTATATGAGTAGTATACATTGACCCAATAACTAATCTTAGGAGCAATAATTAGTATATGAGTAGTATACGTTGACCCAATCACATTGGGTATTCCCGAAATTGATTCAAAGTCATCTTTAATCCTCCTAGCAAACTCATCGTCAGGCGAT
The DNA here is from genome assembly GCA_022495995.1 of Adenophora triphylla var. japonica. Taxonomy (NCBI): domain Eukaryota; kingdom Viridiplantae; phylum Streptophyta; class Magnoliopsida; order Asterales; family Campanulaceae; genus Adenophora; species Adenophora triphylla. The sequence continues at coordinate 31,757 of JAFEMH010003833.1, forward strand.
TGAAGGTACTTAGGCATAAAAACATTCCTTATCACGGAACAAACCTCAAGAACAAGCTTATGACAAGTCGAAATCCTTAATCTGAACTTCTTTGAAACAAGCCTTAATGGTTCCCCAGTGGCTAATCTCCATATACAAACAACCACCCTTTGCCTAACAGGCACAACATCTCTTAACATAGTATTTTTTTTAGCCACTACCTTGGTCAACTCATTGCAAATTATCAATCAAATAACAATCAACTAGGTTGTTGTTGACAAAAAAAAAATAAATAAATAAACTAGTGTGTCATATTTCCCACAAGCCATACTATACGGTATCCCTTTCAAAACTCATTTATAATTTTCCGACCCCTTCACCACCATTTACCACATTAAATTACACAATATATACATATACATACCGAACATAGCCAATAAGAACCATTATCATCGAATCATATTTGCTGGGAAATGATAGAAAAAATTATAATCACATTCTAGTCTTTTCCTCCATAAATGTGAGCCGAAACTTCACCTCCGACAACTTTAAATTCCCCATATTACTCCTCACCGAAACTCTAGCCCCGAGCCGGAGCGAATAGTTCCAATCTTTGCACCATCGTGTGTCGCCGGTGTCGACAATAGCATCAGAGGCGGTGGGAACTACTCACAGATCTATGCTCAGCCAGTCGATTGCAGCCCTAGTTGCTTTTTACAAGAAGTATGGCGCTGAGACAGAACGGGAAAAGGAGTCGGTAAGTTCAATTCCGGAATCTGACCTGTAGAGGGGGTCTATTATTTTATTTAAATATATTATAAATTGATCGAGGGATTATGTGGTTAATTTTTTTAAAGTAGGACTAGGAGGTAGAATTGATAATTTCATGTTTTAGGACGTAATTTTGTTAAAACTGAGGGATTAGGACGTAATTTTCCCTAAAATAAATTACTTAACACAAAAACAAATTATTTTAGATTAACATGCAAAGAGTTTACTAAGTATTTAAGAATATTAGAACCTACATTTGTTAGACTTACGAAAGGTTCTCAATTAAATCGAATTACTAGAACAATAGTATATGCATAAACCTACACGCAAGTGTAAGGATTTATACCCAAGAAGTTAAAGAGCCAAAGTTATCTTATCATAAAGTTGAAACCCTAAAACGGAATTAAAATTATTGTGATAAACAAAAACAAGATAGATTGTAAGAATTAAATTCTATTGAAACATATGTTAAATAAAAGAGACCTCCACTTCATTATTGGTGAAATTATTTCTTAATAGACAAAGAACAAATTTCTTCAATCTTGCAAATCGCATAAACTATTTACAAGCTATATGATTGATACAAATTACAATAAACCTAATCTTGTATAAAAGTAACCTAGAAGGAAAATAAAAGAAAAGAAAGTGTAAAAAAATAAGAAACTAGTTTATAAAATCCTAAAGTAAAAACAAAAACAAAAAGACATCTTCTTCTAAAAATATACTTGTGGTTGCTTGCTTTGGTTTAGGGGTTGATTTCTGAAATTTCTTTAAGGTCCACATATTTCTTAAAATTCGTTTCGGTCTTTCTGATTTCATAAATTCCATAACATTCTCTAAACTTCAGAATAATTATAGTTTGGTCACTTTAATCTCAGACATTTCATATTGGTCACTGGATTTTTCATATTTTTGCACTATCCAATAAAATGAGTAAAAACTCATCCATCAAAGACATAATCCAAACCCACATGTTCGTGAAACTATTCCACCTTTTCCTCCAGCTACTGCTATTTCTTCTTTGATTCCTTTCCCAATCCCAATACCACCGTTGTTGTCGCAATTCGTCGTTACAGCTTATAAATCAAACACACACTTCGGAACTCATCTCCGCTATTGATTTATATTACGAAAATGAACTTATATTTTCCAAATTTCAGGTGAGTAATACCGCCAACAAGTGGTTTCAAACTTCTCCAATCCGGGACGATTTTCTTGAATGAAAGAGATAATACCCACATCGGTGAAATTCGATTCCGAAGATGAGATATCCTGATCAACTTTAAAATCCCACTTGTCTCTACCATGGATTTTGAATGTAGTTTTGAAATTTGTGCTCCCTCTTCCAGACTATTTCAAACTCGCATCATTTGTCTCTCAATGAAATTGCTGAGTTTTCATTTATGTCGGACCCCTTTTTCAATTTGGTGTTCAATTCGTTTTTGGGAATAAATTTGGGTTTCTTTTGTGTGTGTGTGTGTGTGTGTGTGTCCAATTCATATTGTACATTAGTTTGGGTACATATATGGATTAATTGGTGGTATTAAATTTGTTTTGGTTTTGATTTAATTTTTATATATATATTTTTGTAAGAAAATGTGGAAAAAGTGAAAAAATGACTTTTATACTTTTGATATAAGAGGGAATTGGTCTTATACATAAGATATAAGAAAAGAAGAGTTTATTTGAAATATTAGAAATTCGCTGATTTTACGTCTTATTAATTTGGCACAAAGACCTTAGGGGGTGTTTGGTGGGTGGTAAAGTGGGGGAATGGACTGCCCAATTCCATTCCCCCAAAACCTTTGGCATGTTTGGTTGAAGAATTTTTAAAATTTTCATTCCAACTGAATGGCCAATTCCCTCCTTTGAAGGAATTTGCCATTCCTTCCATATATGGGAGGAATGGCCAATTCCTTCGGGAATGCAAAAAAAAAATTTTTTTTTGATCAAAATACCCCCAAACCCAAACCACCCCTACCCCCTACCCCCTACCCACCCCCACCCATCCCCTGCCCTACCGCACCCCACCCCCACCCCCCACCCCCACGAATTTTTTTTCCCTTCCTACCCCCCATCCAGCCCTGCCCTAACCCCACCCCCCCACGAATTTTTTCCCCTACCTACCCCCTCCCCCCATCCAAACCTACCCCACCCCCTCACCCCACCCCCCCCCCCACGAAATTTTTTCCCCCTGCCTACCCCCCCCATCCAGCCCTGCCCTGCCCTACCCCCACCCCACCCCCCCCCCCACGAAAAAAATATATTTTTTTACTCATTTTGCATACCCCCTACCTACCCTACCCCCACCCCCACCCCCAACCCTCCCACCCCACAAAAATTTTTTTTTACTCATTTTGCATACCCCCTACCTACCCCCCCACCCCCACCCCCCAATTGTTTTAAAGGGTAAATTGGACATTTTATATGCTTTCATTCCATTCCTATAATTTGTATTTTCAAACCAAACATGATTTGCCAAGGAATTGAATGACAATTTCATTCCATTTCGTGTCAACCAAACGGAGGGGTTTGACCAGTTTTTTTCCATTCCAATTCCTTAAGGAATTCAATTCCATTGACCATTCCATTCCTTCATTTTTTTTCCACCGAACCAAACGGCCCCATGGGGTTCAGAAGCCCCATATTTTACTTGATTTTGAAAGTAAAATATCACAATAAGCATTAAAAAATAACAAATGTTACTCTATTCGTTCATAAATAAATATTCAAAAGCATGCAAATTCAAAGAGTTCCTGCAACGTATGACATGGCGCATACAAATGCATTTTAATTTACCGACTTTAAAATATTATATTATAGATTTAACATTCTTAACACTTGTTCATAAGTGTAATGTTGTGTGTTAAAAATTGCTAATATTAATGTTTAAAAGTGCGGTGGTGTTATTTAGAAATATCGGTGTTAATATTTAAAAGTGACAATGTTGGCGTGAATACTTGTCCGCCCCGTAAGGTAAGGAGTTACCCCCACAACTTAGTATTTAGAAGTGTGATAGTGTTCTGTACCAAAAATAAATAAATTGTGATAGTGTTTAAAAGTTCTAGGTGGGTTTGAAAGTATAGCAATGTTAGTGTTTAAAAGTAACAAATGTTACCCCCTTCGTACATAAATAATGGTCCAAATTTTATTTAAATGACATTTTTAAAATATTTAGTTTTTATACAATTCAATAACAAAGATGGATTAATATTTGTATTATCCATTTTCTGAACATTTATTTTTGTAAATTTAATATGCATAGTAACAAATTTGGTAAAAGAACAAAAAGGATATTCATTTTGAGATAAAATTTCTTCAAAATAGACATTCATTTAGATTTAGATTTAGATTTAGATTTAGATTTAGATTTAGATAGTGAGAGAGTAGTATTTAGAGCCGCCAATATATGTGGTAATAATAAGTGTCAAATCAATAAGATGCATAAGGACACTAGATAATCTATAAAACAAATAAAAGCTTTGGTTAGATCGAAATTTCAAATAAACCCCTTATTCTCACACAAAACCCCTCTCCTCTCATTCACGACACACACACACACACACACTTTTATCTCTCCCTTTCTCCTCTATACACTACGGCAACATTCTTCGGCCACTCATCCGACCAACTTTCTCCGGCCATGATTCCGGCCCCTCCCCCCTCGTCCAGCCTACTTACCTCCTCCCTCTCCGTCAGATATGTGCAAATATATTCAGATCTGTCCAGATCTATCCTCTCCAACCAACTCCGACAGCTCCCTCACCGGTCGACACCAACGTTCTCCCTTCCTTACGTTGGCTCCGTCGAATCCGCTTTCTCTCTCCTCCTCCTCTAGTGACCTTCTTCCTTTTCGACATTTTTAATAAAAAATTCTCTCCCTTGTTTTTAAAGATAGTTTTACCAGTAACATTTTCCAAATTATTCATTCGGATCTGTAATTGTGTTCCCAAATTCAATGGTTCAACAACTTTATTGTTTGAATTTTGGATTGACTTGATAAATTTTGACCCAAATGAGTCTTATACATTAAGTATAAGAGTAAAATAAGTCTCATAATTAATGTATAAGAGTCAATATTAAGAGGCTTTTTATGTTTTTTAAGCAAATAAAAGAAAGTGAAAATAAATGACGCATATACCTCACGTATAAGAGACTAACTAGTCTCACGCTTTAGGAGTCAATATAATAAAATACAAGATTTTTTTTATTTATTTTTGTAAGAAAATGTGGAAAAAGTGAAAAATTGACTTTTATACCTTTGATATAAGAGGCGAATTAGTCTTATACATAATGTATAAGAAATGAAGAGTTTATTTGAAATATTAGAAATTCGCTGTTTTTTATGTATTATTAATTTGGCCCAAAGGCCTTGGGCCTGAAGATGAACATTATGGGCCGAAGCCCATGGGCACCCCGCTGGCCTGGTGGCCTTTTATCCGCCGGCCCATGCCTGCCCAACCCGTCCCAACAACCCGCCAAGCCCAGCCCGTCCCATGCAGCAGGCCAGATCCTTACTTTTGGCCAACAGGCCGGGCCAAGCCTGCCGGGCTTTTAGGCCCATAATGCCCAGCCCGCCTGTTTATTGCCAGCCCACGCACGTTTCCAGTTTCCTTAAACAGGGTTTTTGACTTTTTTCCTTTTTTTTTTCCTCAAAAATGAAATAATTTACATCCCAAATAGTAATTTCCAAAAAATTTGAAAAAATGGGCCATAAATTATGGCTATGTCAGGTCGGTTGAAATACATTTAATTTTCAATTTTTTTCATTTTTTTTTGACATTTTAGCCCCTCCACAATAATTTTTTTTGCGGTATTTTTGGTCCAAAATGTAATATATTTTAGTATAAATAGGTGATGCCTTGGTTAGTATTTTTCACACCAAAATTTCTATCAGTAACTCCTTCACTAGTTCACTGACTCAATCTCTCTCAAGTCTCAAGTCAAAGTCTCAAAGATAGTTGCTGGGCAAGTTATATTTGAGAAGAAATCATCAACCCCTTGTTAAGGTAAATTTATATTTTTAAGTTGGTTCTATTATTGTGTATTTTATAATTATCTACAATTGTTGTCAATTTTATTATTATTGCTCAAATATACTTATTCATTCAAAATGTAATATGGAGAACAGATTATTTTGAAATATAAAGTATTGATTATGTTGCAATCAAGCTGATATTGTAATTGTACATGTCTAGGAGAGTTCTATCGAAGGAAAGATTTGGTACTTAAGTAGTCCTTGTGGCTCACCTATTTTCCTGGGAACTTACCTGGTGTACATTATAATTATCTTTGTTGATATGCTTATAATCTGTTTTAAAGAACCTTCATTTAACTTTTAAGTTCTTTATGCCGATCCATGATGGTTCGAAGTATTAATACTTATTTCTTTAATTAGGTTATTATGGCGGATTTTGTTGAAGGAATATTTACCCCTCCATCACCACGACTATACCAACAACAACAACAAAATAATGACAAAGTTGCCATGAAGAAAGGGCCGATACGAGTGGAAAGGGAAAATCAATGTTGCCAAAATTTGGTTGGGGTTTCCTTAAGAAGAGATTGGGTGGACGTAGTGGAAGTGGAAGTGGAAGACCTTCAACGGAAGGAGTTAATGAGTTGGTCCAATACTTGTCCAGTACCTACTATCCCCCCTCTGATTCAAGTTTTGAGGACCTAGATATCCTCCAATGGTGGAAAGCACACCAAAGTGTTTATCCTATACTTTCCATCATGGCACGGGATCTTCTTACCCCTCCAGTGTTGACGGTAGCCTCAGAATCCGCATTCAGTGCCGCTAAAAGAGTTGTTACGCCAGCAAGGAACCAACTAACCCCGAAGCTCATGGAGCGGCTAAGTTGTCTTGCTGATTGGGACGATGCATCTCTAAGGAATCAAGGGAATGATCGAGAGCTTCAACATGACAGCGAATCGAGCGCAGACAAAGACAATCTTGATGGGGATTATACTTTGGATGGAAACTAGAAAGTATTCAAATCTATGAACGGAGAAAATCATTTGTATTTTAATGTTTTGTTTTCCTATTTTGTTTAATTAAAACTATGTTTCCTATTTTGTTGCATTTTATTTTGTTTTATTTTCCTAGATTGTTTAATTAAGACTATGTTTAATATTTTCTTGTATTTTCCTAGATTGTTTTCCTAGTTAGTATTGAGGTTAAGGCTCCTAAATGTCCCCCCTTATTTATAAAAGGGTAAGGTTGGTTGTCCCCCTCTTGTAATTTTATTTTAATTAATAAAATTTAAGGGTACCGTCCCTTTTTTCTTTTATATACTTTCGTTTCTTTTAATTTCGTTAAGTTTTATTTCTTTAAAAATTCTTAACTTTTTTTATAAATTTTTTTGAAAAAATAATTAGTATTAACAAACATCTAAAATAGTATTTTCTATCCAAAAATAAAAATAAAAAATAAGTTAATACACAGATAAGTTAATACACAGATAAGAACTTAATAGAAACTTTTAAAGATTTAATAAACAAGTCACAAAAGCGAGGTGGCAATCTATTATTGGGTGTTTTTTTTTAACACTTAGGACACATGTCAGTCGTATAGGGAGGGGCAGTTTCGACATTTATTTGGCGCGTGTATCCCACGCGCCGACAAGGGCGCGTTACTCAGCATCGCTTTTTTTTTTTGGACACATGGCAACACACCATTCGCTGGAGGGATTTCAAAAAAAAAATTTATCCCATTTCTTTGACCTCAATTATTATATATTAAATTACTTTTTTTTAATTTTTTTTTTACACAAAAATTCATAATTTTTTTTCTCTTTAAATAGAGACTTCTTTCATTTAATTTGGACAAAGAAAAAAAATCCTCTTTTTTAAATATAAATTTGTTAATTATCCTTTACTAATTTTTAAATTTCTTTTTAGTGAAAATTAATTATGTGTGAAGTATTTTTTTTATTATAAAGTATAATAAAAAAAATTCTATTTTTCAATTTATTAATTTTTTATTTTATTTTTTCAACAAAATTCATAATTTTTTTTTCTCTTTAAATCGAGACTTCTTTTATGTAATTAGGGTAATAATATGAGGGAAAGATGGGCCAAATATGTAAGATACCCTGTGTTTTTTTCATTTTTTTTTTTTTGGTAATAGTTGATTTCCATAATATTGTTGTGATTGATCTTACATTTGTGTTTATGTGAAGATGATTAATGAAAAAAATGAACATCGTTTTTTACTTTCGTTTGAACCATGTATTGATATAGGTATAAACAATTTTGGTATATTTAAAATTATTTCGTTTGGAAAGTAGGTATTTGTTGAATTATTTTTTGGAAATTTATTTGAGAAATGAGAAAATTAGTATAATAAACTTTTAGTCCAAAATTAGATTAGTTTCTTGGTTTAATTTTTTCATTAATTTAAAACTCATATTAGAAGTGAATATAATATATTTTTAGAAATGAGCATAAAATAATTAGTTAAAAATCGCTCTATCTCTCTCTCTCTATAAAAAAGACTTGCATAAGTTCTAAAATATACAAGGGCACATTTGTAGTTACTTGGTTAGGGTTGAAAATCTATGAAGGGCAAAAATATTACTTAAAATGAGTAGCTTATTTAAGAAGCTTTGTACCTCATGTTAAATATACACACGTGCACACACACTAAAACACATTAGAATAAATATTAAGTAACTAAATGAGTTATAATCTCATTTTTTATGAAATAAAATAAATTACTTTTATTAACAATTACCCAAATAAAGTGGATAGTAAATGATTTATTTTGTTTCTTATTTTTTTATTGGATAAAATTATGAGAGCCGTAAATTACACGGGCCAAAAGAAGCGGGTGAATGCATTAGTTTTTTTTTTTTTTTGGTTAATTTTTGTTTTTAAATTTTCATGGTCTTTTTAGTAAAAAATTAAATAGGTGTGAAGTATTTATTTTTAATTATAAATGATAATAATAATAATAATAATAATAATAATAATAATAATATTTTTACTAATCATAAAAATAAATAATATAAAATAAAATAAAAGTGGTGGGGTAAAGAATGATGAGTTGGAATGGTGTTGAATATATATTTAATATTAATAATTATATATGTATATTTTATAATTAAAATTATATATGTAAATTTAATATTAATAATATTAATAATTATATATGTATATAAATATAATTACACCTACCTTGAACTTGAAGCCTCATTATATACCAAGGCCAATGTTATTTTTGATTCGTTTTCTTTCGATGTGGGAAATCTGCCTTGGCCTTGGCCTTGCCTTGGCTCGGCGCTTGGCCTTGCCTTCGCTATGCCTTGGCTCGGCTCTTGGCCTTGCCTTGGCCTTTATCCCACATGGAAAAAAAATCAAAGTAAGATGAGTTGCCTTGGTTATATAATTAGGATGAAGCTAAGCCAAGCATGCATGATTCGTCCGTGGCATTATCAATGGTCGCCTTGGCCTTGGCCGGCCGTGTGTTGCCATGTGTCAAGATAAAAAAATTTAATTTAATATATTTTTTTTTACACCAAAATTCATAAAAAATCTCTTTAAATAGGGACTTATTTCATTTGATTTCGACAAAGAAAAAAATCCTTTTTTAAATATAAATTTGTTAATTATCCTTTACTAATTTTTCATTTTCTTTTTAGTGAAAATTAATTAAGTGTCAAGTAATTTTTTTTAATTTTTTAATTATAAATGATAATAAAAAAATTTCTCTTCTTTTAATTTATTATTTTAATTTTTTTTTACACCAAAATTCATAATTTTGTTTTCTCTTTAAATAGAGACTTCTTTTATGTGATTAGGGTAATAATATGAGGGAAAGATGGGCCAAATATGTAAGCTACCTGTGTTATTTTCATTTTTTTTTTGTAATAGTTGATTTCCATAATATTGTTACGATTGATCTTACATTTGTGTTATGTGAAGATGAGTAATGAAAAAAATGAACATCGTTTTTTAATTTCGTTTGAACCATATATTGATATAGGTATAAACATTTTTGGTATATTTAATATTATTTCGTTTGGAAAGTAGGTATTTGTTGAATTATTTTTTGGACATTTATTTGAGAAATGAGAAAATTAGTATAATAAATATTTAGTCCAAAATTAGATTAGTTTATTGGTGTAATTTTTTCAGTAATTTAAAACTCATATTCGAAGTGAATATAATACAGTATATTTTTAGAAATGAGCATAAAATAATTAGTTATAAATCGTTCTCTCTCTCTCTCTCTCTCTCTCTCTCTCTCTCTCTCTCTCTCTCTCTCTCTCTCTCTCTCTCTCTCTCTCTCTCTCTCTCTCTCTATATATATATATATATATATATATATATATATATATATATATATATATAAAGACTTGCATAAGTTTTAAAATATACAAGGGCACATTTGTAGTTATTTGGTTAGGGTTGAAAATCTATGGAGGGAAAAAAGATTATCGAAAATGAGTAGCTTATTTAAGAAGCTTTGTACATCATGTTAAACATACACATGTGCACACACACTAAAACACATTAGAACAAAATATCAAGTAACTAAATGAGTTATAATCTCATTTTTTTATGAAATAAATAAATTACTTTTATTAACAATTACCCAAATAAAGTGGATAGTAAATAAATATTTTGTTTCTTATTTTTTTATTGCTTAAAATTATGAGAGACGTTAATTACACGGACCTAAAGAGGCGCGTGAGTGCATTAGTTTTTTTTGTTAATTTTAGTTTTTTGTTTTTCATAGTCTTTTTAGTAAAAAATTAAATAAATGTGAAGTATCTATTTTTAATTATAAATGATAATAATAACAATAATAATAATTTTACTAATCATAAAAATAAAGAATATCAAATAACTACACCTACCTTGAACTTGAAGCCTCATTATATATCAAGGCCAAGCTCATTTTTGATTCGTTTTCTTTCGATTTGGAAAATCTGTCTTGGCCGGCCTTGGCATTGCCTCGGCTCGGCCGGCCTTGGCATTGCCTCGGCTCGGCCGGCCTTGGCCTTGCCTTGGCTCGGCCCTTGGCCTTCCCTTGGCCAGCCTTGGCCTTAGCCTTAGCCTTGGCCTTGGCCTTGGTCTTTATCCCACATGAAAAAAAATCAACGTAAGATGAGTTGCCTTGGTTATATAATGAGGATGAAGCATAGCTAAGCATGCATAATTCGTCTGTGGCATTACCAATGGTCGGCTTGGCATTGGCCGGCCGTGGCCTTGGCTCTGAATTTTTTATTTTTTCAAAAAATAGGGCAAATCGAATACTCGAATCGAATAATTTGAATATCAATTTCGAATCGTATACGAATCAATTTTTATATTCCAATACGAATACAAATCAAATTTTATATTCGAATACAAATCGAATATGATGATATTGATCGATTCGGTTACGCCCCTAATTGTGATGAATGTGGGTTTTGATATATTTAATAAGTTAATAAGTGAGATGGGGTAATATGGTTATTGTGTTTATTTTAGTTCGATATATCAAACAATTTATTTATTTTTTAAAAAAAAATACTATTTGAAGCATAGTAAATAAAGTATTAATAAATTTGTCGATTTTTCTATTCGTCTCAAAAATATTGTCTATTTATAAAGACGAATATCGGGATAAATGGCCATCATTTTTAAAATTTAGATTGAACTGTATGTCAATATTATAAGAAATAAAGATAGTATAAATTGGTATTTTAAAAGAGGGAGACGAAGAAGTGGGTTGGGTTTGATGAAGAAGTGGGGGGTTTGGGGATTTTTTTTTATTTAACGAAATTGTTAGTATTTTTATTTTTCTTCTAAAAATTAAATAAGTTAAATTGAAAATAAATATAATATATATGTTCATAATGAGTTAATGTAAATAATTATGACATAATTTTGTAGAAGTACGAGCATGAGTTAATTGAAAGTTTCCATTTGGGAAAGAATGATATTAATTTTTATTAGATAATTGTACTATCCTTTTGGTATGACCAAAGCTTTTGTTTTTATTTAAAAAAAATTCTTTATCATAAAGAAATAAAATATCACCTTTCTTTTAACTAGATTTCCAATCTTCACCTTTTTTTAACTGATTTCAATAACTTATTTCGTATTTGATAAACATGTTCGTGTGTTTTATTTAATTTTTTTAAATGATAAAATACTACATAATTGTATATAGAGAAATGCATATTCTTATAATTTTTTTTATTTCTATTTTATTTTTTTCTTATTTTTATGTACTGACAATGTAGTCTTTACGAAAGTATTTCATATTGTATAAACGAATTGAGTTCTTGATTTATTTTAGTTCAATTTCTGTCTTTTGAATACGTATATAGTAACGCCCCGTGCATCGCACGGGAGTCCATAATTAATGTATAAGAGTCAATATTAAGAGGCTTTTTATGTTTTTTAAGCAAATAAAAGAAAGTGAAAATAGATGACGCTTATACCTCACGTATAAGAGACTAACTAGTCTCACGCTTCAGGAGTCAATATAATAAAATACAAGATTTTTTTAATTTATTTTTGTAAGAAAATTTGGAAAAAGTGAAAAAATGACTTTTATACCTTTGATATAAGAGGCGAATTAGTCTTATACATAATGTATAAGAAATGAAGAGTTTATTTGAAATATTAGAAATTCGTTGATTTTATGTATTATTAATTTGGCCCAAAGGCCTTGGGCCCCATATTTTACATGATTTTGAAAGTAAAGAAATAAAATGAAAATGACAGCAAGCATTAAAAAATAAATCAAAATTAAATACTTTCTAAAAACAAGGTGGTGTCCCAAACAAACAGTTTTATTTTGTTTATAATATTATTTTTGGAGTTGGTTTTGGGAGAAACTAGTTTCTCCCAAATATTATAAAGAATCATGTTTTATTTTAAAAACCGGTTCAATGACCCGTTCAAAAATTCGGGTTAGTTTGATTTAAATTCATGTACCAGTTTTTTTAAGTTAAAAACAAGAATTTTTATAATATTTGGGGGAAACTAGTTTCCCCCAAAATTTTCTGTTATTTTTGGCCTTTTCCTTTTGAGAAACGGAAAAGCCCTAAACCTAAGGTGGCGTTTGGTTCGGTGGAAAAAAAGTGAAGGAATGGAATTGTCAATGGAATTGAATTCCTTAAGGAATTGTAATGGAAAAAAACTGGTCAACCCCCTCCGTTTGGTTGGCACAGAATGGAATGGAATTGTCATTCAATTTCTTGGCAAATCATGTTTGGTTTGAAAATACAAATTATAGGAATGGAATGAAAGCATATAAAATGACCAATTTACCCTTTATTTTTTTTTTTTTTGGGAGGGGGGGTGGGGGTATGCAAAATGAGTAAAAATTTTTTTCATGGGGGTGGGGTGGGGGGTGGGGGTAGGGTCAGGGGGGAGGGTAGGCGGAAAATAAAATAAAAAAACAAAATTTTGTGGGGGGTGGGGGTGGGGGTAGGGTGGGGGAGGGTAGGCGAGAAAAAAAAATAAAAAATAAAAATTTTGTGGGGGTGGGGGGTGGGGGTAGGGTGGGGGGAGGGTAGGCGAAAAAAATAAAAAAAAATGTCGTGGGGGTGGGGGGTGGGGGGGTGGGAGGTAGGGGGGGGGGGAGGGTAGGCGAGAAAAAAAAATAAAAAAATTTTTTTCGTGGGGGTGGGGGGTGGGGCGTATGGGCTGGGTGGGGCTGGGCAGGGGCTGGGTAGGGGTGGGTAGGGTTTCGGGGTATTTTGGTCAAATTTTTTTTTTTTCCATTGCCAAAGGAATTGAAGATTCCATCAATTTTGTGAAGGAAAGTTGAATTCCTTTATTTGAAGGAATTCAACTTTCCTTCGGAATTTTTTTTTTAAAATTATTGAACCAAACAGGGAAAAGGAATGGAAAAGAAGGAATCCATTCCTTTATTTGAAGGAATTCAACTTTCCTTCGGAATTTTTTTTTTAAAAATTGTACCAATTTTTTTAAGTTAAAAACAAAAATTTTTATAATATTTGGGGAAAACTAGTTTCCCAAATTTTCTGTTATTTTTGGCCTTTTCCTTTTGAGAAACGGAAAAGCCCTAAACCTAAGCTTCTTCACCAGGTCGGCCAAACAAATCAAGGAGGAACAAGGGTGTAAATGCGCGCGAAATTGAAACACCAACGACAGGAAAAAATCAAATTGACCGCCATTCCTAACGGTCCGATCAATTAAAGATCACTTCCGACCGTTAAAAGATTACGCGTTTATTAGTGTTTCCCTAAAGCAATTGGAAAGCTATTTCATTCCTTCACCAATTCTTCCTCTTCCCCTCTCTCTCTCTCTCTCTTCACTCCTTCATCTAATTGAATTTCTTTTACTTTCTCAATTCCTTCTCCAATTCTTCTTCTTCTTTTTCTTTTTCTTCAATAATTGATTGCCATTGATACTGTTAAAACTGTGTTTGAAACAAACCCATATGATGAAGTGGGTTAAATCCAAATTCCTCGGCAGTGGCTCTTATGGCACAGTCTCCCTCGCTGTTTCATCATCAGTTGTAGATACTGACGATGAATTTCCACTCTGTCATGTTCCCTCTATGATAGCAAGTCGAGAAGAGTGTCTTGATTTCGATCAATCTTATTCCCTTATGAGAGAAGGTAAAATCTTGAATGAATTGGGTGGTTGTCCCGAAATCGTTCGCTGTTTTGGTGATGATACAAGTGTTGAAAAGGGTGAAAAAGACGTACAATCTTCTTCTCGAGTATGCCCCGGGAGGTACCCTTGCTGATCTTATCAATGTCCGAGGTGGTAAATTTCATGAATTTGAAGTTAGTTGGTATGCGTATATGTTACTTATGGGTCTCGATCATATTCACGAGGAAGGATTTGTACACTGTGATCTCAAGCCAAAAAATATTCTTGTCTTTCCAAAAATGTATATATATATATATATATATATATATATATATATATATATATATATATATATATATATATAAAAATATATATATTAATATATATTTTTAAATTTATATATATAATATTGTTAATATAAAATGCAAATTTAGCGACGGAAATATTCGTCGGGAAAGCCCTCAATAATTTGACATATAAAAAAAAATTGATTTTTTAATTAATAATAGCAACGGAATGATCCGTCGCTAATCCGTCACTAAATTGGTCCAAAAAATAAGACGACCATTTAAATAGCGACGAAAAATCCGTCGCTAATCCGTCGGCATAATGCTTTAAATTGATCGATTATTTTACGAAATTACCAACGGATTTTAAAACAATAGCGACGGAAAAATTCGTCGCTAAAGCTGATTGAGATCCGTCAGTAATCCGTCGAAAGATTTACCGACGAGCGTTTTACCAACGGAATTTTTCCGTCAGGAATCCGTCACTAAATCAATTTAGTGACGGATTTTCGGTATTTAGTGACGGATTTTTCCGTCGGTAACTGCCGTTTTTCTTGTAGTGAATATTATTTGCAAAATGTTAAAGAATTTCCTTTTGTTTATATGCAGAAAAATTGAAGGATGCTGAGAAGCATTAATGATTATATAAAACCCAATACATTATGAAATTAAACATGCTAAATGAATATTACTCCCTCTATCCGTCCCAAATTAATTTTCTCACTTTTTATTTGTCATTACTACGAATGAACTTTGAGCAATTATTTTAGGTTGATATAATTATCCTAATAAAAATGTAAAACTTATTCTTGATAGTATTATTGATGGTGTATCAATCACAAGTTTTAGATTTACATTAGTTTAATTAAATCAACCTATGATTATTGTTCATAGATCATTTTGGGACGGAGGGAGTAATATGTTAGTTCTCTTTTGCTGTTCTAGTATGAATGCCATTCTGGGAATGTTTTCTGCAGAAGAAGTAAGAGAGGTAGCTGTAGAAATACTTGAACAATATCATCCTGATTGACTTGATAATTGCTTTTTAAACGCATATTTGGACGAAACATAGCATCCGTTCTGAAAACAAGATTTTCTTGTCGAGCTATTTATACGCATATTTGGACGAAATGTCACGTTTTCAACTCGGTTTTATGTTAAAACGCAGGAACAAACATGACCAGTAATCCTTCATATTCTTCTATTTGTGATGTATGTGGCTTCGCCACTTCGCAGAGGGATGGGAAGAGGCAGAGAGAGCGGGTAAGGAAGATGAAGCTTGAGGCAGTGCCTAGTAATTGTAGATATCCTAGAAAAATGTTTCATGCGTTATAGGGATGTCTAATCCATTTTACTCCCTCCGTCCCATAGAACTTTACACCTTTACTGTTGAGAACGGAAAATAAGGAATAATGTTATTAAAGTAAGTGTTGTGAGTGGGAGGAGAGAGAATGAGTGGAGAGAATAGTAAATTTGAAAAGTGTTGTGAGTATGACAAGTGGGTCCCATGAATAAAGAAGTATTAAAAAATTTCCTTTTTAGAAAAGTGGGACTTTAAAGTGGGACGCCCAAAATAGTAAAAGGGATAATGTTTTATGGGACGGAGGGAGTATTGCATTATTCGGAGTCGCCACCTATGTTTTAACAAAAAATATAAGAAATCTGTGTCTACTTAATTTTAATCATGCAAAACCAAAGATTCTATATTAAGGGTTCGGGGGTTAGATTACGTAGCGGAAAGGCATTAGGCACCCGCTTCGCAGGGCCTTAAGGCCGTTCTTGCTACTTTAGGTGTTCTATTCTAATTTTGTCCTATAATTAAGTTACTTGTTCAACCAAAGATTAACACATAGAGGGATTTTAGGGGGAGTTTGAATGTAATGAAGACGATTTTGGTCAATTCAATAGAGCAAAAGAACCTTCAATGAGATTAACACATAGAGGGATTTTTGGGGGAGTTTGAATGTAATGAAGACGATTTTGGTCAATTCAAAAGAGTAAAAGAACCTTCAATAAACTTACCTTGTTGATGGGGATTGCATACGTAGGGGGGAAACTAGTAAATTAAAATAAAGAAAAAGACAAAGGGAATACCTTAGTTTGTTGACTATGAAACTCGAGCGAGTCCCTTAAGGATACTCAAACTCGCCCAAATTCCATTGGGGTGGCGTGACTCACCTGAGTTTGGTGAGAGGAGAAAGGACAGAAATGACCCTAAAGGTTAACAACGTTATTTAGTTTAGTGCCAAAACTAGCAGAATCAGTTAGAAACTAGACGGAATTACACGAAAGTTAACAAAAGCAATAGAAAAGGATAAAGGAAAGATCCAATATGCAATCAGGTGTGAGAAGTTAAAGGCGGGGTGTCTACAGTAATATGTAGTTGCATAATAATAAGAATTTTTGGGTTTTGTGGTGGATTGAGATAAGGAATCAACAATTGTCAGACCACCCATTCTTGAGAGTTGGGAGAGCGGAGATTCTTGAATTGAAGGGGTGAGTACTGGTCATAAATTTATTCCGTGATTTAGGTGGGAGTTACTCAATATTCCGGCAAGAAAAGCTTTGGGGGGAGAGAGAGAGTGAGAGAGAGAGAGAGAGGAGTTTGGAGATTGAGTTTTTAGCCAAATAGATATGTGTATTAATTGGATTAGTCAATTTCACATGCGTACTTTATAAACATGAAATGTAACCTGCGTGGGCAAATTGCACCATACTACCGCTAAGTTTGCCCGAAACTGCAATTTGGGTTGTATATTACCAAAAGTTGCAATTTAATACATTATATTCACACAAAATTGCAATCCAATGCAATTTTGGATGGCAATTAAAAATGATGGATGGTGTTAACAAAGTATAATGAAACTAATGACAATTTTTTTCGAGATTCTTTAAAAACTACATTGGACATAGGGCTGTTACAAGAAATGAGCCGGCTCGGGTTCGGCTCGTAAAAGCTCGAGTTCGAGTGGACTCGAGGTCGAGCTCGAACCGATTTCCAAGCTCGTTTTTTTTTCGATTCGGCTTGTATGTTCGACGAGCTCTGACCGATATCGACTCGTTAAGCTCGTTAAAAGCTCGAATGATTTTTTTCGGTGAATGACTTGTGATCGAACTCGGCTCAATAAGCTCGTTAACATGTGATTTAATACTTCGGGCTTG
Source organism: Adenophora triphylla var. japonica (assembly GCA_022495995.1). Classification (NCBI taxonomy): domain Eukaryota; kingdom Viridiplantae; phylum Streptophyta; class Magnoliopsida; order Asterales; family Campanulaceae; genus Adenophora; species Adenophora triphylla. The sequence goes on from JAFEMH010003833.1 coordinate 49,528, forward strand.
TTTCGAACTCGACTCGAACTCGGCCCGTTAAGCTCGAATCAATAATCACGTTTTTAATAAATATACATATAATACATGTAATGTATGTAAAAAATAATATAATTAATTAATATTTTCCATACATTGTAAACAAAACATAATTAAAATTATTTGTATTTTCAAAATGAATTAAGCATATAGATTGTATAATAATTAAAATTAATTTAAAATTTTGTGCTTTCATAATGAACCATATAGAGATTGTATATACAATAGACATTTTTTTAAAAAAATAATAAAAAAATAAATATTTTCATCAAAATAATAAACAGGTTGTAAGGTTTTATTTTTTCTAAAAAGTTAGGGAAACTGTATATTTGATCCAATCCAAAATAAATAACCATTGAAATCAAGGGTCATTTTGAAAAGTTAATTTTTAATCGAAAAAAATCATAAATTTTTTTCCTATTTATTTTAAAACCTTTGTGCAAAAATATAATGAATTATGAATTTTCGTTAAAAATATATATATTTAGTGACAAATACCAAGTTTGAGCTCGAGCTCGACTCGTTTAGGCTCGAGATCAATTACAACTCGAATTATTGCTCGATAAATCTCGTTTGATTTCATATTTTTTTTCAAAAAAATAAGTCCAAGCTCGATCTCGTTTCATTAATACTCAAGTTCGAGCAGCTTGCGAAAAGGTCAAAACTCGATTCGATCCGAGCTCGAACAGTAATACTGGGCTCGAGCTCGATAACTTTTATACGAGCTCGAGTTCGAAACTTTGAAGCTCGAATTGTATCGGCCCATTTACGGCCCTAATTGGACACCTCTAAATTTCAACAATTTTTCATTTATCATGATTCCTTTAATTATATTAACAGTTAAACCACCATCCAACCAAGAACACTAACGCCACTAGGGGTGTCAGTGGTTCGGTTCAAACCGCGGTTTGAGACCGAACCGAACCAAACTATGTGGTTTGAATTGATTTTTAACGATTAACGGTTCAGATCGGTTCAAAAATTTTATAAACCATGTAGAAAGAAATTCAACCAAACACATCTTAACAGAGTAAGATAGGCTAAAGTGGTCTGCCATGACTCTACACTACTGTTATTTCCATTGGGCGACTAAACTACTAAGAACACGATCAACTCCGGCGACCACCAACTCCGGCGACCAAACAATTAAGAACTTATCAGTAATTTCTCAATTGTCAACTCTAATAACATGATCAACTCCGGCGACCATAGAACTGAGAAGTTATCAGTAAGTTCCCGGTTGTCAACTAAACTACTAAAAACACGATCAACTTCGGCGACCACCAACTCCTGTGACCTCCCCGACGACCACCAACTCCGGCGACCTCTCCGGCAACCAAACAACTGAGAACTTAACTTATCAGTAAGTTCTCAGTTGTCAACTTAATTACTATACTAAGAACACGATCAACTCCGACAACCTCCCCGGTGATTACCAACTCCGGTGACTTCTTCGGCGATTACCAACTCCGGCGATCAAACAACTGAGAACTTAACTTATCAGTAAGTTCTCAGTTGTCAACTAAACTACTAAGAACACGATTAACTCCGATGACCACCAAATCCGGCTACCAAACAACTAAAAACTTAACTTATTAGTAAGTTCTCAATTGTCTCCACTAAGAACACGATCAACTTCGACGACCAAACAACTGAGAACATAACATATTAGTAAGTTATCAATTGTCAACTAAGCTACTAAGAACACAATTAACTCCGGCGACCTCTCCGGCGACCAAACAACCGAGTACTTAAGTTATAAGTAAGTTCTCAATTGTCAACTAAACTACTAAGAACACGATCAACTTCGGCGACCACCAACTCCGGCGACCACCAACTCCGATGACCACCAACTCCGGCGACCAAACAACTGAGAACTTATCATAAGTTCTTAGTTGTTAACTAAACTATTAAGAATACGATCAACTCCGATGACCAAACAACTGAGAACTTATCAGTAAGTTCTCAGTTGTCAACTACTAATAACATGATCAATTTCGGCGACCAAACAACTGAGAATAATCATTCTTAGTAGTCAACTACTAAGAACACGATCAACTCCGGCGACCAAACAACTGAGAACTTATCAGTAAGTTCTCAGTTGTCAACTAAACTACTAAGAACACGATCAACTCGGGCGACCACCAACTCCATTGACCTTTTTGGTGACCAAACAACTGAGAACTTAACTTATCAGTAAGTTCTCATTTGTCAACTAAACTAATAAAAACACGATCAATTCCGACTACCAAACAACTAAGAACTTATTGTATGTTCTCAGTTGTCAACTAAACTAATAAGAACACGATTAACTCCGGCGACCACTACGACGATCATACAACTGAGAACATATCAGTATGTTCTCAGTTGTCAACTAATATTAAGAACATGACCAACTCAGGCGATCGATACGGCAATCAAAACAACTGAAAACTTATCATTAAGTTATTAGTTGTCAATTACTAAAAACATGATTAACTACTGAGATAATTGAGAAAATCTCAATTGTTCATTGAGAAAAACAAAACAAGAAGAAAATAAAAAAGAAAGACAAAAAGATGAAGAAAAATATAATCCATCAGGCTCCCTCCCTTTTCAAAATCATAAAGAGAAAGAAAAATACAACAAGAATAAATTAAAAAATAAAAGAAAAAAATAAAATCTATCACCGCCCCCTCCCATTTCAAAATCAAAACCTGGAACATATGAGTCACCATTTTTCTAATTATAGTGACAATACTCTACCCCTACTTCTTCTCCTATTACATACTAGTTGATTTGATGGCTTCTTTGACTTGCCTTCTTAGCCTCACAAGGGTATCCAGAATCCCAACAATCCAAACATTCTTCAAAAGCCCTCCATTTGCCCTCTGATAAAGTGCTGACTTCTCCAGCACTTGATCATCAAGCATAGAACCAGGCCAACCAATACACACATCAGTAAAAACCCCATTTTGATCTACAACTCCTTAAACTGTAATTGAATACGAAGTTTTCTGATTGCGCTTCATATGCCTCTTGTTAAAGTAAGCAGCCACACTAATCTTAGGAGCAATAATTGGTATATGAGTAGTATACATTGACCCAATCACTAATCTTAGGAGCAATAATTGGTATATGAGTAGTATACATTGACCCAATCACATTGGGTATTCCCGAAATTGATTCAAAGTCATCTTTAATCCTCCTAGCAAACTCATCGTCAGGCCATTGAAGGTACTTAGGCATCAAAACATTCCTTATCGCGGAACAAACCTCAAGAAAAAGCTTATGACAAGTCGAAATACCTAATCCGAACTTCTTTGAAACAAGCCTTAATGGTTCCCCAGTGGCTAATCTCCATATACAAACAGCCACCCTTTGCCTAACAGGCACAACATCTCTTAACATAGTATTTTTTTTAGCCACTACCTTGGTCAACTCATTGCAAATCATCAATCAAACAACAATAAACTAGGTTGTTGTTGACAAAAAACAATAAAAAATAAACTAGTTTGTCATATTTCCCACAAGCCATACTATACAGTTGTTGTGGGTAAATTCAGGATTGCTACATCTTGAGTTGTTACCAGCATATCGACATCTTGAAACTCGTAGACAAGGTAAAAATTATTTACATAATTAATTCATTAATTATTTCTGATATATTTAATTACAGGGGTAAAAGAACGTGGGAAAAAATATGTTCAGTAGACTCCTTTCAACGGTTTGCAAGACCAAGTCAAGATGAAGATAACATGCCGAAATTATAGGGAAGTTTGTTAGGATTTTATCTTCAGTTGTTTTCTTTTTTATTTATAAGCTCATGGCTGGAACACACAACACAACACAGAAACACACGCATTACACACACACAGCTCACAAATACTTTGTAATCCGCCATAGCTTCATACTTTGTAACTCAGTGATAATAATACAATTGTTTGGGAAGGTAGGTGCACATAATCACCTCCCGAGGTTTTGTGCCGGCGAGATAGTTATCTCAAGGGTTTTCCTCGTTACATGATCGAGCCATCCTAGTTTCATTGTTACACCAATTATATTCCATTGCACCCTCCTTAGCTTTATTTCAAATTCTTTCATTGTTGACTGTTTTTTGCCAAAACAGTTTGGCGCCCACCATGGGGCCATTGGTTTTTTAATTGGTTCAAAATTCTTACGTTTCTACTATGTCTACCCAACCTATGACTTCCGCCGTCACCAAAACCATTCCTAGCAGTGTGAATCCTCAAACCAGTAGCAGGTCGACAACCGGAGGCCAAGAAACATTGCCTCCTCCTCCGCCTGTGAATTCTGGCAAGAAGCAGATGTCGCCATCTCCTGATCTTGAGATCAAGAGCATGCTCATGCAGATGAAGAATCAGCTGGATCGCCAACAGAATAGCACCTCCTTGATAGCCGAAAGCTTGATAAAGGTGCAAAAAGATCAGGAGTTGCTCTCCAAAAGAATGGATGATGTCTCTCCTTACCGTCCTAGAACCCTTGATTTCAACATTGGGGACAACTCTCAAACTTTCAATGAATTCCTTCTAATGGCTTCATCTGTGAGGATGTCGACATCTTCTCCTCCCATAACGACTTCTGTGGCGATGTCGACACCCTTAGCCACCAGTGCCTACAGGATGACTTTTCCAGAAGGACCCATCTTCACTAATAGCACCGTTCTGACATCCTCTGCAGATAATGCTAATCCTTTCATTAATTTCAATACTAGTTTTGTTTTAGATAATACTGCTCGTACCACTAACCCTTTTGTAGGAACCTACATTGCAAACCAGCTTCAGGAATTAAGAGATATGATCATGAATGTGCCAGGTGTCACTCCGCCTATCCAACAAGTCTCCCCAACATGTTACAATCAGTCTCGCTTTACTCCAGCAATTGCGCATGTCGACATCCCGAAAGGATTCAGCGTTCCTGCCATGAAGTTGTATGATGGAAGTTCTGATCCTGAGGAGCATGTCGCCCACTACCAAGAAAAGATGGAGATCGTTCGCATTCCGCTCCAATTTCGTGAGGCTTGTTTGTGCCGAGGGTTCGGTTCAACGTTGGTAGGACCGGCATTGAAGTGGCTGATCCGTCAACCTCCTAGTTCTATTGGCTCGTTTGCTCAGCTTGTCAACCTGTTCAATAATCAATTTTCTTACAGCCGGCAATTTAAAAAGCTCACCAGTGATCTTTATCGTATCACCCAGCAGCCCACCGAAGCCTTAAAAGACTTTGTTAACATATTTAATAAAGAAGTTCTGGAGATCCCCAACCTGGACATGGCAACAGCTGCAGAAGCTTTCAAAATGGGCTTGAAGAAAGATTCCCCTTACTATGAAGATTTGGTGATGAACCCATGCAAGAAGATGGAGGATATCAGAAATCGAGCCCTAAGATTTATCAGGCTGGAAGAGGACAAGTTGCAGCAATCCAAGAATCCTGACAAGGCTCCATCATATGACCATCCTGACAGGAAGATAGAGTCTTCTCACCAAAGACAGAGCAGATCCAGACCCTACCAGAGAAATGACCATAACAAAGTCAATTACGTGGAAGATGATGGAGATGATGATGATTTTGAATCTCCTATAATTTTTGATTATTGTTTCTCTGTTGATGTTTCAGGTATCCTGTGTGCAATGAGAAATCTTGGAGATAAAGCAAGGTGGCCTCGAAAGACTGACAAGTCATCCGGCTGGAGGGATAAATCCAAGTGGTGTGCTTACCACGAGGATTTTGGACATCTTACCGAAGATTGTATCGCCTTGAGGAGAGAGATTAGTTACCTATTATCTAAAGGACATCTTAATGAGCTCCTCGGGAACCGCAAGATAAAGACGGAGAACAAAGAGCCCGTTGCAACTAGACCACCATCTCCTCCACCAGTAACAAAGGTAATCAATGTTATTAGTGGTGGTTATGATATTTGTGGTACTTCTTATTCTGCAGCTAAGAGATTCGCCAAGCAAGCTAAAGATGAGAAGCCCGAGAGATCCTCCAAGATGTCGCAGCTCACATCCCAAGATGTCATCTCCTTCGAAGAAAGTGACAGAGTCAATGTTATGGATCCACATCATGACGCCTTGGTCATTGCTCTCCAGATCGCCAATTGCAAGGTGAGACGTATCCTGGTAGATGGGGGCAGCTCTGTGAACCTCATCATGCTAGATGCCTTGAAGGAAATGAAGATCCCTGAGGATAGCATTATAAAAAGAACCTCCGTGCTCGTGGGCTTCAGTGGAGAAACCAAAAGCACAGTGGGGGAGATTACACTTCCAGTTTATGTCGAAGGTATCAACTCCATGAAGAGATTCTTCGTGATTGATAGTGCAACATTTTACAATGTGATTATGGGAAGACCTTGGATTCACGGAATGAAGGCAGTACCATACACCTATCATCAATGTGTTAAGATGCCGACACCCTGGGGAGTTGTCAAGGTTTACAGTGATCATCAGTTAGCTAAGGAATGTTATATGACTTCCATAAAGGCGTCAACAACTCCTAAGATGGCATAGCAATTACAGAGAAAAGCCCGTGAGGTTCTGGAGGCGAAGGAGCATGACGTGAAAGAGATACTCTTAGACCCCTCAAACCCAGATCTCAAGGTGCTAGTTGGTCAAGATGTTCCTGCAAAAATCGAAGAAGATCTAGTTAACCTCTTAAAAAGCAGGATTAGAAGCTTCGCCTGGAAGCATGAAGATATGACAAGCATCAGTAAAGATGTCATCACTCACAAACTCAACATTGATCCATCCTTTAGACCAATCTACCAAAAGAGACGGAAGTTCACACTGGAGAGGAACATGTTCATCCAGGAAGAAGTAGACAGATTGCTAAAAGCCAAGATGATCAGAGAGGTCGAATACCCAAGATGGTCAGCAAATGTGGTGGTGGTAGAAAAGAAGAATGGCAAATGGAGAGTTTGTGTCGACTTCACAGACTTAAACAAAGTTTGTCCCAAAGATCCTTTCCCCCTGCCACACATTGATACTTTGGTAGATGCTACTTCTGGGCATAAAGCGTTGACTTTCTTGGATGCATCTTCAGGATTCCAGCAAATCCAGATGGAGCCATCCGACCAAGAGGACACCGCCTTCATCACTCCAACAGGTATTTATTGTTATATTGCAATGCCTTTTGGACTAAGAAATGCAGGTGCCACATACCAGAGGCTAGTCAACATGATGTTCAAAGAACAGATTGGGGACACCATGGAAGTATACATCGATGATATGGTGATAAAGTCAAAGAAAGCTGAAGATCATGTTCGAGATCTTACTCAAGCATTTGACATCCTGGACAAGTTCAACATGAAGCTGAACCCAGCAAAGTGCAATTTTGGCATGAAGTCCGGAAAATTCTTGGGCTACATGGTGACACAGAGAGGGATAGAGGCAAGCCCAGAGCAAATAAGAGTCATCATCAATCTAACGTCACCCAAATCCATCAAAGATGTTCAAAGGCTGACAGGGAAAGTGGCAGCATTGAATCGATTCATCTCAAAATCCTCAGACAGATGCAAGCCGTTCTATGACATCTTAAAGAAGAATTCCAGATTTGAATGGACCGATAAGCATGAACAAGCCTTTCAATATTTAAAGTTGTACCTGTCAACACCTCCCTTACTTTCAAAACCTCAAGAAGGTGAGCCACTATATGTTTACTTAGCTGTATCCGAAACCGCAGTTAGCGCCGTCCTAGTTTGTGATCAAGATGGCGTCCAGTAGCCAATATACTATGTAAGTAAAACATTGCTTGATGCAGAAACCAGGTATTCACACCTTGAAAAGTTAATATTAGCTTTAATTTCTGCTTCAATTAAGTTAAGGCATTATTTTGAAATGCATATCATTGTCATTCGTACTAACTAGTGTAATGAGAAAACCAGAAATGTCCGGAAGGATGGCCAAATGGTCCATTCAACTAAGCACTTATGATATCAAGTATGAGCCTAGAACAGCAATAAAATCACAAGCACTTGCAGACTTTGTGGCAGACTTTAGTCCAAGCATGCATCCAGAAGTAGAACTTGAAGTCCAAAAACTCCAAGATGGGGACATCCTGAGGAAATGGACTCTATTCACGGATGGTGCTTCTAATATGAGGGGCACAGGGCTAGGTGTTGTTCTAAAGTCACCACAAGGGGACATCATACCCCAGGCCATTAGTTGTGATTTTAAAGCCACCAATAATGAAGCAGAATATGAAGCCTTAATCGTGGGCCTGACCGTAGCTCTAGACATGAACATTAAAGCAATACAGGTATATAGTGATTCATTATTACTTATAAATCATTTTAACGGTTCCTATGCAGCAAAAAATGCCAAGATGACAGCTTATTTGGGCATTGTAAAAATTTTGGCAAGCAAATTTCAAATCTTCTCTTTTGAACAAATACCCCGAGAAGAGAATTCTCAAGCAGATGCATTGGCCAATATTGGATTAGCTTTCAAGAGCTTATCTCAGACCAATATCCCAATCATACATGTTGGCATCCCTGCTGTGGAAAGGTTAGAACTATTCTGCATAGAAGACGACGTCCCAGATAGTTAGATATCCTGGACGATGCCAATAATTAAATATCTTCAAGATGGTACCATCCCTGATGAAGAAAAGAATGCTAGAGCATTCAGGGTAAGGATTTCAAGATTTATATTTATAGATAATATGTTGTTTAAGAAATCCTTTACAGGTCCATATTTGAGATGTCTTGAAGCTGACAAAGCCAATGAAGTCCTAAGAGAATTACATGAAGGATCATGTGGTAACCATTCTGGGGGCAGAAGCTTATATATGAAGGCTCTAAGAATGGGTTATTACTGGCCAACAATGCGTCAAGATGCTGCCATCTTTGCTAAGAAATGTGATTCCTGCTAGAGGCATAGCGACATCTTGCATCAGCCCACAGAATTGCTTCATCCAATCCTCTCTCCTTGGCCGTTCATGAGGTGGGGAATGGATATAGTGGGAAAATTGCCTAAAGCTCCTGGAGGAAAAGTATTCTTGCTTGCAATGACTGATTATTTCTCTAAATGGGTTGAGGCTGAATCCTACGTGCAAGTTCGTGATAAAGAAGTCATATCCTTCATTAACAGAAATATATTTAGTAGGTTTGGCATCCCCTCTGAAATAATATGTGACAATGGCTCTCAGTTCATCAGCAAGAAGACACAGGATTTCCTTGCTAGGTGGGGAGTTAAGATGGTGACGTCCTCACCTGTGCATCCTCAAGCTAATGGCCAGGCAGAATCAAGTAACAAAATAATCATCAATAACCTTAAAAGAGGCTAGATCAAAAGAAAGGAAGATGGGCAGAGGAGCTTCCATTTATCCTTTGGGCAGATAGATTCACACCAAAGAACGCGACAGGTCAAACCCCTTATTCCTTAGTATTTGGAGCAGAAGCAGTCATCCCGACAGAAGTCGTCGTCCCCACTGCCAGATTCAAGATGTTGACACCCGAGCATAATGATGCCAACCTGAGTCATGATCTAGACACCATTGATGAGCTAAGGAACTTTGCCAAAATCAGGATAGCAGCATATCAACAGAAGATTGCTAGATCCTACAACAAAAATGTTAGATTGTGAAAATTCCAAGTTGGTGATCTAGTCCTACGAAAGGTGTTTCAGAATACAAGAGAGCCCAATGCTGGAAAGATGGCTCCCAAATGGGAAGGGCCATACCTAGTAAAGGCTGAAGCAGGCAAAGGCTCCTATTGGTTGTCAACCCTTGAAGGAGCAAGGATTCCCTGAAGCTGGAACGTCATTCACCTCAAATCCTACTTTATGTAAGTTTCCATGATTAATTTACCATGCATATAAAACCAAGGTACGATCCTTACCAATTTCTTTTCAAATAAAAGTCTTTGTCTTCATTTTTTATTTTTGTTGAGTGATTACTGACTTAAGCATTGGAGGAGCGTTAACTAAGCTAACGCCCACCCCTAACATGTTTCTGTTTTGCAAGGAAACAAGAAGCAACCGAATAAAACTCGTTAGTTAACTAAGATATTAGTATCCTTCCAAGAACTTAACATCTTAAATCAGGTACGAACTTTCTCTTACTTCTTGTTTAAAAAGTATTTTTATAGTTCTAGCGCTCTTTTACTTTCTTTTATCAAATAAAATGTGACATCAGAAAAGATGTCAAAATCTCTCATTAACTTGTTATTTTGCAAGAAGTTGACATCTTAAATCAGAAGTCTCCAATTCATTCCAAAATCCTCGTGAAAACAACCGTTTTGAGACTGGCCATCTCACCTCCGTTTAAGGTACTTAATCCCTTCAAAGGTTTAAAGAAATTACTTTCTTTCATCACATTTGGGTTTAAACACCTCACCTAGAGCGCACGATGTCAACCTTGATTGAGGTGTGTGGTGGGCCCGTATGTTTAATATATACGAATTACCCATCTCCACTCAATCAATGAGTTAGACCCTAAGATCTTTACAATTGATTATGACACATATGTGTCATCTAAGAACAAACGGTTACTGACATTTACATGTCAATCTAAGTAATTGCAAAGGATTTCTACATCCACTCGCAAGTTGTTACCATCTACGAAGAGGTTAACATATCAACCTCCTAAATTCATTTTCCACAAAGATACTTGGGGAAAGTTTTTACTAAAACTCAAGCAAAAGTTTTAACTACAGAAATCATAAAAAGTGTTGGACCAACCCAACACTTGAAAAACAAATTGTCTTGACCCTTATGGGCCGATTACAAACCAAAAATTGTCTTCGGGACGCAGCCCAATTCAAACCAAAGTTTTTAAACCAAAGTTTTTCAAAACCAAAAGTTTTTTAACAAAAACATATTACTTTCTTCCTTCACGGGGTGGCTACTGCCGCTGATGTTGTCGCTGTTCCTTCTTCAAAGATATCATCATCTTTAGCTGCTGAGGATCTTTCTCCTACCTCCTCTCCCTTAGCATCCAAGGCCTTCAAGAGGGAACGTTGTTGCTCAACATTCCACTCTGTGTGCTTCCCAGCATCAAACTCCTCCATCATTTGAATCTTGATTTCAATTATGCTTCGGTCAGCGGAGGCCATCATGTTCTTCTTAACTTCTTCAATCTCATGTAGCTGGGTATCTTGGATGGAGGACATTCCCTTCATCAAGCTTTCTACCTCGTTCTGAAGATCCTCATTCTTCTTAGCGGAAGATTACCTCTGTTTCTTAATCTGAATGACCTCCAGCACCAGCTTCCTATTCCTTTCCTCAAGAGCATTCATTCTTACCTTAGCAGTATCAACACCCTACAAAAGCCAAAAATTAGATTAAAACCCTAAGATGCATTATTCAAAAGGAATACCTTTGAAATTCTATTTTTTCAAGAAACTTACCACTGCAGCCCTAGCCAACGCTTCTTCCACATCCCGTAAGCCTGTTTCATCCACATTTATCACTTCCTTCGAACTACTCTTCCTCTTCTTCACCCTTGCTCCTACAGATGGTGCCTCTATCTCCTTCTTGGGTGCCAATAACTAATTTCTTGCCTGACTTTGCCCAACAAAATCTTGAAGATCCTTTAGAGAGAAAGCAGCAGTAGACTTTGAAACTATCAAGAAAGCACACTGTCAGAAGAATGCAGGATCCAGGTACACCAAGAATTTTTTTTTATAGAGATTAAAAGGTCTTACCAGTAGACATTTCGATAGATGGTGGTATATCCTTGTCCTCAAAGATTGCTATGGCTTCAAAAGGTTGGAAAGATCGCTCCCCTATGAGAACTCCAATAATCTTCTCACCTTCCCAATTGTCTCGGCAGATGGAGGGAAAAGCTTAGCCCAATCAAAAGCTGCAAAAACAGGACAAGGAAAATTACAACAAGTAAGTGCAGAAAATAAGGGAAAATTGAAGTTTGAAAGAGGGATACCTTCCCTATTCCATTCAGTCGCCAAGAAATCTCCTTCCTCCAAGGAATTCTTCTCAACAAAAAAGTATTTTGATTTCCAACCCCTATCATTCACGGTTACTTTCAAGAACAAAGGTTTCATGCCAGACCTAGTCTTAAGGAAGTATCTCGTGGAACCAAAAGTTTGAAGCTCGTATACAAAGGTCAACTCCCTCAAACCTATGTCTAAACCGAATTCACGGTTCACTCGCAAAACACAAAAAAAGATCCTCTAAACCATGGGCATCAGTTGGACAAAAGCAAGGTTAGTTTTTCTAAAGAACTCATTTATCAGTGCAGGGAAGGGATAAGAGAAACCTAGAGTAAAGGGGTATTCATAAAAACAAGCCCATTTCGGAGAAACAAAGTCAGACCTAAGGAATACATCGAAGGGCCTAAAGATGGTAGAATCCGGGAAGCAGTGACGATCTTTGATAGATTCAATCAAGTCATTGTTGAAAACACAGATTTCCTCATCTGGTTTTGCCAACAACCCTTCACACGAAAAACCCCCATCCTCGTTCGAACTCAGAGGATTTTTCGCAGCTTTTCCCTTTTTTGATTTAACCATTTTTTGAAAAATCAAAAGGAAGAAAAAGAGAGGGAAAGATTTTACCTTGAAGAGAGAATCACCGCCGTGAAGCAGAGGATGGATGAAAACGATTGGAAAAAGTGGAGAAGAAAGTGAAAAGCAACTCGGTTAAAAACCCTATATCTTGGGGGTAGTTACGCTAATTAAGTGGGGATTAACTCCTCAACCGCCACGTATCTCTTCATTTAATTAACCGCAGAGCTTCTAGAAAGAAGTAGAGAAAATTGACCTTTTAAATTCATTTAAAAGACAGTTTTTTGGGGACAATTGTTGTGGGTAAATTCAGGATTGCTACATCTTGAGTTGTTACCAGCATATTGACATCTTGAAACTCATAGACAAGGTAAAAATTATTTATATAATTAATTCATTATTTATTTCTGTTATATTTAATTACAGGGGTAAAAGAACGTGGGAAAAAATATGTTCAGTAGACTCCTTTCAACGGTTTGCAAGATCAAGTCAAGATGAAGATAACATGGCAAAATTATAGGGAAGTTTGTTAGGATTTTATCTTCAGTTATTTTCTTTTTTATTTATAAGCTCATGGCTGGAACACACAACACAACACAGAAACACACGCATTACACACACAGAGCTCACAAATACTTTGTAATCCGCCATAGCTCATACTTTGTAACTCAGTGATAATAATACAATTGTTTGGGAAGGTAGGTGCTCATAATCACCTCCCGAGGTTTTGTGCCGGCGAGATAGTTATCTCAAGGGTTTTCCTCGTTACATGATCGAGCCATCCTAGTTTCATTGTTACACCAATTATATTCCATTGCACCCTCCTTAGCTTTATTTCAAATTCTTTCATTGTTGACTGTTTTTTGCCAAATCAACAGTACCCCTTTCAAAACTCATTTATAATTTTTCCGACCCCCTTCACCACCATTTACCACATTAAATTACTCAATATATATATATACATACCGAACATAGCCAATAAGAACCATTATAATCGAATCATATTTGCTGGGAAATGATAGAAAAAATTATAATCACATTCTAGTCTTTTCCTCCATAAATGTGAGCCGGAACTTCACCTCCGACAACTTTAAATTCCCCAGATTACTCCTCACCGGAACTCTAGCCCCGAGCTGGAGCGAATAGTTCCAATCTTTGCACCATCGTGTTTCGCCGGTGTCGACAATAGCATCAGAGGCGGTGGGAACTACTCACGGATCTATGCTCAGCCAGTCGATTGCAGCCCTAGTTGCTTTTTACAAGAAGTATGGCGCTGAGACAGAACGGGAAAAGGAGTCGGTAAGTTCAATTCCGGAATCTGAGCTGTAGATGTGGCCGGAGAAGAAGAGGCCGTTCATCGGAGGCAGAGAAGAGTCGCCGGCCGACGGTGTGGAGGGGGTCGCCGTAGAGATGACGGGAGAGATGGAGAAGAGAGAGAAACTTAGAGAGAGAAACTGAGAGAGTGTTAGTGTGACGTGGAGTAGAGGGGGTGTATTATTTTATTTAAATATATTATAAATTGATCGAGGGATTATGTGGTTAATTTTTTTTTTTTTAAGTAGGACTAGGAGGTAGAATTGATAATTTCATGTTTTAGGATGTAATTTTGTTAAAACTGAGGGATTAGGACGTAATTTTCCCTAAAATAAATTACTTAACACAAAAACAAATTATTTTAGATTAACATGCAAAGAGTTTACTAATTACTCCCTCCGTCCCACGTGAATGCAAACTTATTTCTATTTTGGTCCGTCCCACATGAATGCAAACTTTCCAAAATGGCAAAGAATATTCACTATTTCACCCACTCATTCTCTCTCCTACTTCACTTTTACACTCACAACATTCTCTCTCCTCACTATTCCTCCCACTCATTCTCTCTCCTATTTAATTTTTCTTACTCACAACATTTAACTTTTTCTCTTTCTTACATCACTTTTCCTTAATTCTCACACCCAAATAGTTAGTTCACATTCACGTGGGACGGAGGGAGTATTTAAGAATATTAGAACCTAAATTTGTTTGACTTACGAAAGGTTCTCAATTAAATCGAATCACCATAACAATAGTATATGCATAAACCTGCACGCAAGTGTAAGGATTTATACCCAAGAAGTTAAAGAGCCAAAGTTATCTTATCATAAAGTTGTAACCCTAAAACGGAATTAAAATTATTGTGATAAACAAAAACAAGATAGATTGTAAGAATTAAATTCTATTGAAACATATGTTAAATAAAAGAGACCTCCACTTCATTATTGGTGAAATTATTTCTTAATAGACAAAGAACAAATTTCTTCAATCTTGCAAATCGCATAAACTATTTACTAGCTATATGATTGATACAAATTACAATAAACCTAATCTTGTATAAAACTAACCTAGAAGGAAATTAAAAGAAAAGAAAGTGTAAAAAAAATACGAAACTAGTTTATAAAATCCTAAACTAAAAAGAAAAACAAAAAGACATCTTCTTCTAAAAATATACTTGTGGTTGCTTGCTTAGATTTAGGGGTTAATTTCTGAAATTTCTTTAAGGTCCACATATTTCTTAAAATTCGTTTCGGTCCTTCATGTTAGTTAAATATATGTATAGCTTTAGAATTGCTTAATCCCAATCATAATAAATATTATTGAGGACCCCTAATTTTAACTAGACCAAATAGATTTTTCTATGTATCTTAGGTTCCCTTTAGTGCTAGTGTCATTGTTTTTATGAATGTATTTTTCTCAAAAAATGAAGACTTGAAGACCCTGAAGAATTTCCATGTTGTTGCTGGTTACTTGTTCTGCAAGTTACCTCAACCGGTTGACTCTAACCGGTCTGCCCTTGCCTTAGCCGATCTCTATCAATCGGTTATGATCCCTCAAGTTGCTGATCAGTCAAGATTCCTCAACAAGCTTCCCATCAGTTGAAGCATTTAATGTTCTCACCTACTCAGCACACAATTTAGCTGAAGTTGGTAGAACCATTTTCTATTAAAACTTTGTTGCACCTTGTCAGTGACTCAAAGAGGAATGTCAAAGTTACCAGTATTCACAACAACCTCCTTTATTCAGTGTAAAATTCTTCACAAATCTCAAACATTTAATGCAGAAGATATTCTCATTAAATGCTTGTCAGTCCAAGTTATCCTTTTAACCCTTTCAGAGACAACAACTCTATTTTGGAGAACACTATAAATACCTTCATCAGAGCATTGAAGAGGATTGGTGCATTGAAGATCTTTGAGAGTGAGATTGTCAAGAACTGCAAGTGCAATCAAGCATTAAAGTTCAAGGCATTCAAGTCCATATATTCACTAGATTATTTATTAAGACATACACTGTGCACACTCGACTTTGAAGTGTCAAGGTTTGCAAGTTTCTTCTCGAGGTAGTTCTTAGTAACATGGTCACCAAGTTTAGTAGTTTCACCACTGCCTTCTTTCTTAGTTTTAGTACCCTTGGAGATATGTCCCTCATCATCGGAGGAGGATGAGGAAGAGGATGAATCGAATTCTTCCTCTTTCTTGCTTGACTTTTTGGTTTTCTTATTCTTTTTGGTGTAGGATTCCTCTTCGTCGGAGGAGGATTCCACTTTCTACTTTTGTTTTCTTCCTTTCTTGACTTTCATATCTTGGAGCTCTTGCATGAGGGCGGCCATTTGGGCATTTTGTTCCTCAATTTTCTTGCTTTGTTCATCCATCTTAAGCAGGGCTTGGATGAGTTGGGCCTTAGCTTCGTTGATTTCGGCCTCGGTGACAGAAGAAGAAGCAGACATCGTGTCGAGCTTTGGCGAAGAACCTAGATGTGTAGCAACCGTGTTAAACCATGATCGAGTCCCAACAAGTCGGCTGAATAGGGTGAATGAAGGCTTGAAGGTTTTGGCCAAAACACGAATAGACCGAACACTTGTCTCGCACGGGAAAAGTAGTCTCGCGCGATACAACACCACGGGAAGTCACATTTTTCTGATTTTAATCCTAATTTTGGTCGGACGAAAAATCCGTTTTGGGGGTTTCTAACATTCAAAATCCAAACCTAGGGACCTAGGGGTCGAAGTCATCCCAAGTAATATCAAGTTTTGTGCAATAAATTTGGTGAGAAATTTTTCTCTTTTTAGGGGCAAATCCGAATGGACAATTATAGGGACATTTCCGAAGGGACAATTCCGAAGCGACAATTTTTTGATTTCTTTTCCATGGATTATTGCACAAAACAAGATCTTGACAAGGAATTACAAGGACTCCAAGATCAAACCGACCGGTCACGGAGTGTCTTAAAAAGTCAATCTACATGATATGTGGCGATGCAGGGCTGGAAGGCTAGGCTCCCCGCGATATGACAATCTAGATGGATTGAAGACGCGGAGTGGGATGATCCAACTTCGGAGAGACCGGCGACTAGGTGGTTACCGTCATCCGTCCTTAGTGTGGGTCCCGGGTTTAATCAGGGTATGTAGTGCAATGACAGTTATAATATGAGTGCGCGTGTGTGAGAGTCAATTCTAAGTGATAGAGTAAAATAGAAAGTTTTTTTTTTTTTTGAAAATAAAAGAAAAACAGATAATGGCCGTACCAAGCGGTTGCCTACGTTTCTCCCAAATTAGGAAGACTCAGGTTGTCGTAGTTCCACATAAAGGAGATAGAGAAAGAGAATTAAATTAATTAATTACAAAGCCCGAGTCAACCGATGACCGGTAAAAATTAAAATAATTCAATCTCACGCAAGTATATAGTTCAAGTATAAATTAATTATTCTACCCTGCAAAACAAAGTTAGTACAAGCAAAATAGATATAACATTTATTTTGATTTCTCTGAATTTTTTTTTTGAAAGTTTCTGTTTGTTTTGTTTTAAGTTTTTTTTAGTCAACTTTTAGTTAGAAAGTCAACAAACAAGGTTTCCCTTTGTTGGGTCAAACGCTGAAGAAAGGCCATTGACCCAAACCCTTTTTATTTATAAGCCACCGCCAAATAGTGGAACAAAGCAGAATGTTAGTTTCGCGCGGGACTACCTTGTCCCGCGCTGGACAAGCAGTCGGACAATAATTTTTTTTTTGACGAAAACAGTACAGAAAAATTCCGAAAAATCCAGAAAAATCAAATTTTTGAAGAAAAATAAAAAGATTGATAATACTCAATTGTGCGCAAATCTAACCCTCTTAATTAATTATCTCCAGCGGAGTCGCCAAAACTGTAGCGTTGATATTTTTTATTGAATAACAGAGTCGTCACTTATTATTTATTTAGGAAAATAATAAGAAAACACTTTTTGATTTTAAAGAGATTTGAGGGTTCGGGGGTTAAGTTATGGAATGGAAAGGTCGAGGAGCACCCATTCCATCCAATTCGAAGATCGGTCTTGCCAATTGAGTATTATCAATCTTTACAATTATTAATTAAATGAAAACAAGAAAACCCTAATTGATTTCTCAATTAGGAATGTCGGATTGTATGCTTCGAGATCACCTCCATGGATTGAAGGGACTCTAGGCTAATCCTTTTGATAGGATTACACTACTCTAAAAGCAATTAGAGAGAGGTTTGAGAAGAAGAAAGTAAAAAATATAGGAGTTTACCTTGTGTTTAGGGAGTATTTGATTTAGAACGTGGTTCTAAGGTGTCTTCTCGGTCGAGAAATGATTTGGACAGAGCTTCACCTTGATTCTAGGCTTGAATCTTGAATGTTCGTCAATCAACGTGGTTGATGGACGAATTTAGGAGTTATTTGTGAGTGATTTGAAGGAGTCTTTCGTGGAAAGAAACCAACAAAGTGTGTGTGTTGTGTGTTTTCGATCGGGGATCGGGGACCTCTGAAATACTGAAAGTCATCCAGTATTTATAGGGGTTTAAGAGTTGGATGAATGACTTGGTCACCAAGATTAGGAGACTCAAGTGGATTGGGACTCCTCCCAAGGAAGCTTCCAGAACCCTCTAGTCAGTAGAGACCTGGATTAAAAGATATTTATCAAGAAAAGAGGAAACGGAGAAGGAAAGTGATTCTGCACATCCTGCAGAGGGGTTGTCTCATGCGAGACATGTATGTCCCGCGCGGGACAACTAGTCATTTAACCATTTTGTCCTCTTCAGTTATTCCGTTAGTTAGTTAGGTCCAAAACTAACGAGGTTAGTTAGAAACTTAACGAAACATGATGAAACTGATATGCTTTCATCAAAACACAAAAGAGAGACGAAGAGTAGTGTAATCATGTAATTATTGGTTCAGAATGGGGTGTCTACAACCGCTTATTGGAGGTACATGGGTTAGTGCCATCGTCTCCACGTCCCGACACAAATGGCTCCGGGTCGTGTAGGACATGTATACACATATTTAATGCGTACACACGAGTTATTAATTTTTTTGTGTGATTTAACGCTAATTATATTATTTATATTGTAGGCTCGGATCAATCTTTCAAATTCTCCAACAGGTGACTTGATCTAGCGATTTCAAAGGACAATGTTCTATTCAAACGGACGTCGATAAAAAATTGTAACTTTCATTTTGAATATTTGCTTATGCTTTTGAAGGGGACATATGTAAATATATGTTTATGGTTTGAGTTGCTTGAAATGAATTTGTATGAGTATTTTTAAGATAGTTAAATGCAAGTGTTTTTGTTTTAATAATTGTGTATATGGTGATGCCTAGATTGATTACAATATAGCATTTTCTGGTGTATTCTTGTATGTGTTTGTGTCAATGGTATTTGGGAGGAACAAAACCGTCCCAAATAGTTTTTGGAAGGGCAATCGTAGCCGTGCCAAATGTATTTCGAGAGGCAATCAAACCGTGCCAAATGTATTTGGGATGGTGGACAAAAGCGTAACAAATGTATTTGGAAGGGCAGGAAAAACCATGCCTAATGTATTTGGAAGGGCAAATAAAACCGTGCCTAATGTATTTAGAAGGGAAAAAAAACCGTCCCAAATACTATTTGGAAGGGCAAAAAAACCGTCCCAAATACGTATTTGGGATGGGCCACTAAAAACCGTCCCAAATACTCGTAAATAAGACAGACCTGCTCAACCGTCACCATTTTCGTGTCAAATACTTTTTGGGACGGTTTTGGGTTGTCACAAATGTATTTGACACCCTTGTATTTGGGAGGGCACCAAAACCGTTCCAAATACTTTTTGGGACGGTTTTGACGGTATTTGGGACGGTTTTTGGCCTTCACAAATACCCCTTTTTCTTGTAGTGATAGCTAAATTTTAACTGCCTTCTGTGATAACAAGAGTGCTTTAGACATATCTAAAAACCATGTCCAACATTCCAGAACTAAGCATATTGATATTAGACACCATTTCATTAGGGATCTTGTCGAACAAAAAACTGTGTGTTTGGAATTTTTTGGGACTGAAAATCAACTTTCTGATATATTTACAAAGGCATTAGATCTTGAGAGATTTTCTTCCTTGAGGAAGTCTCTTGGCTTGTGTGATATTTGAGGATGTGAGCACAAATGTGCACACATCCACTGACACATCTGTATATTTACTATCTCAAAAAAAAATCATGCATTAGCACGAATTATCTCTGTGTGGTCACTTGTTTTTCTTACATTATTGACATATCTGATTACTGAATTGTGGGCATTTCTTGTTCATGTTGTCTTTTGATAACTTGATACAATCTTCCTAGATATCTCACAGTGGGTGCCTTAATCAAGAGAAACAGCTGCTTCTTCCATCTGTATGAAGCCATGTCCAGTGTGATCATGTGATTCTCAAGATAAAGTTTGAAATCAAACTTGAAAAGATCACAGGACAAAGGTGCTATCTTTGGGTCAAAAGAAAAGTGAAAACTACTCAATTTGCAAATTATCCACAATAAAAAATGGGTGGATGCATCCTAGAGGATGTGCAGATTAGATTATTGCCCATTGACTTTCTGTGATCTGGATGTGTCCCCAAATGTGACTCACATTCTATGCCACATCTGTAAACTGAGATTTTTCCTTTGCATGTGTGATTCATCATGCTAGTCATTCTGCATATTAGGACATATATGGTACTTTGTAAATATTCTCTTGTTTATTTTCATTCTTAATTTATTCTTTGATTTAACATGTTCTTGATTTCCAAAATCTCTCATGAAAAAGAAAGGTGTGTATCAAAATCCTCATGGGAAAAGGAAGGAAAAAATTCAAAAGGGTATTTGTGGAAGAGATATGGCTGAAGATATTCGTTGTTACCATAAAAGGTATGTGGAATTTTGATAAAATTTAATCCCTGATTTTATGGTGGTTTGTTGTGTGTGGATACTCCAAGGGTTTATAGCCGTTGTTGGACTCTGTCTAATCAAGCCGCATTCTAGAGTCCTAGCGGAGGTAATTAAGACTCCTTAATTGAGTAGGGAAGGGGGAGTTGTAGGTATAAATGCGTGTCATATCTGTCCTTTCCCTTTAATTCCTCAGTATTGTTCTTCCCCTTTGTCCCAATTTTTCTCTCACACACACGCACCATATATTCTCTATCTCTCGCTAACCAAATTGCAGGATCAATGGAGCCCTAAAATCCAATTCGAGAGGAGGATATCCTCAATGTGGAACCAATTTCAGTGGCACCAGCTGCTGCACCTGCTAAACCTAGCTTTTTGTCGAAGTTCCATAATCATCATCATCCTCTGAAACTTCGTCAATGGAGGCACCCCATCCTTCTGAAACTGCTCCCATGGAACCTTCTGAAGTTCCCTCTCCTCCTAAAATTCCCACTCCTCCTCCATCTCCCATTCCTCAAGTAGTTGTGCCTACACCCTCTGGGCCACTGTTCCTTCTGCTATTCCTCCAGTCCCAAAGAAAAGAAAACTACCAACCTCCAAACCTAAGGGGAATACCATAAAATCCTCACCCCCCCAAAAGGTGAGGAAATCTCACAGAGTGAGGAAGCTATCAGAAGCTGACAAAGCCAAGAACCTTAAACTGCCTGGTGGTAAACCTACAACTGCCAACACCTGTGATGAAGAAGAAGAGGAGGAGGAGCCACATCTGAATCTGGTCAGGAAACCTAGGGTTCAAAAGAATGTGACTCCTCAAACTGACAAGGATGAGGAGCCTTTGGCCAACATACTGATGGAACCGAAAAACAAAAAGAAGGTCACAGAAACTGAGCCTAAATCAGTTGAGGAAAAGGATGAGGAATCAAGTGATGACAGTGATGATACTGCAGAAGATGGCACTTTCAAGCTTGGACGTGAAGAGCTTGATCAAGAAAAGGAAGACCGCGCCATGGATCAAGAAGTTGCTAAGGAGACAGAAGCTAAAACTGAAAGGGAGCCCTCTCCCCCAATGGATGCAACCTCAGCTGTGCCCACATCCAAGCGCACATCCACAAGGCTGACTGCCAAAAAGGGTATTCATGTTTCCCTCTCCTCCTCTAATGCTTTAACCCATGTTTCCCCAAAATTCTTATCTCTTGATGCCTCTGAAAGGCATGGGCAAATTGTGAATAGGGTTTTTAATAAAAGAGATGAAAAGGGATAGGGAATGTTTTTCCAAGCTAGGTTTGGATAGATTCTTTGAAGAGAGAGGTTTGTTGTTAAAAGTTGATCACCTGCAGGAGTTTTATGCCAACCTGACCAAGGGGCTAAACAAACCTTCTTCCCTTATGTTCGTTACAGTTTATGTCAGAGGGAAATTCATTCCTTTTTCCCCCTTTGCCATCAATACTTTCCTAAGGTTAGAAGAGGTGTATGATGAAGTTTGTGAGATTTCTGAGGATGAGCTAGTGTCTACCATAACTAATGGGAAGCTAAATGCTTGGCCCACAAAGCCAAAGGATCTAGGTAGTGATTCCCTCACTTCATTCTACTATTTTCTCCATCTTATCCTTACTGCTAATCTTTGTCCATCAAACAATAAAACCTCTGTGACAAGGGTTCAAGCTGATCTGCTATATAGGTTAGGTGCCAAAAAGAACATTAACTTTGGGGAGTTCATTTTTAGAAAAATATGTGGTTATTGTGAATCCCCTTCAAAGAAATGGTCCCTACCTTACCCCTCTCTCATATCTCAAATCCTAGTTGCCCAAGGGGTGAAAACAGAAAGGGGTAAAGTAAGAGTGAGTGAATTTGAGATATTAAAAGAATCCAAAACCCTGCTAGATGCAAAAAAGAGATTTGTGGACTTGCCTTTAGGAGCTGAACAGGTGAATGTGAGTCAGGATGTGGCCACATCTAGCCACACATCTGTTGGTTCTTTTGATGATCAACTGGAAGCTCTTGATGCTGAGATAGCTGTAGCTGAAGCCCTCTCCACTGCTCTTAATGCTCAGTTATTTGCCTTCGAGAACCATGCCAAGAATTTGAAGGTTGTGAAGGTAGGACTCCAGAAATAGAAGACTACTCTTTCTAGTCAATAAGGGAGAGAAGAAGAAAAGGATGAGGACAATGATGATAATGTCTTTGCTGTTACTGTTGATATCTCTACATGGAGAAGCTGGGATTCATAAATTCAGGGGGATATTTAAATTCTGAAATATTGGTCACATTATCTATATTGTGAAAATCTTTGTTTTCACCAGAAAGTCCAAAATAGGGGGAGATTGAAAGAGTGTGTTTTAGGGAATATTTACTTCCCTAATTCGATTCCAATTGTTATATTTGGTAAGAGGATTTTATGACTTTCTTGCAAAGATTTATATTGTCCTATTTGGAAAAGGACATTGTTAATATGTAAATATCATTTATTTATGTACATATATTTAGAGTACGACTAACCTTCTAACATATCTCTTTCCTTGTGAGTACATTGTGTTTCCTTGTAGGAATTGGATTGCACAAGTAAGAGTTTGATTGATTGAAGATCTTCTCAAAGGTGCTTATAAATACAAGACTTCAGCACATAGAGAAGGAACGACTTTAGAGAATTATTTGGAAGACAATTGCTTTTGTTCTTCACGGATTCAATATTGCCTATTAGGTTGTGAGTGAAGGTAGTGTCTTACATCCAAACTCACATCTAGGTTTTCTTCAAGTTCTTTGTTCTACTTCTGATTAGAATAGGCTATCCTTGGGAAAGGAAGATTGTTTTTAAGTGTAGAAGGTGGTTAGAACTTGTTTAGTATTTAATCTTTTTTTTTCACTTATTCAGATTTCTTTCTGTAAAACAATTTTAATAGTGAAAAGTTTTTTAGGCTTAAAGCCTTGTTTGCTGAGTTTTGAACCAGTAAACGTTTATAACTTTGAGTTATTTTATTTTATCCCGCTGCTTATTGGTGGATGTGTGAACAATTGTAACTCACATCTGTACTCACGTCCGTGTTCTGTTGAGTTGACTTGGTTTCGTAGCTACACGAAACTTTCAAATACTAATGGGAGAAGGGAGTGTGCAATTTCACCCAACTTTTAATTTCCACTATAATTTTTTGAGTACCAACTTCCTCCTCTTTGGCCCTACTTCCCCTTTTATTTTTAGTTAGTCTGCAATCACAACAAAAACAACTCACAAGCATAATATATATTGGAGAATAAAAAAAACAAAAATAAATAAATTACTTAAAACAAAAACAAATTATTTTAGATTGATATAAGTATCCTAATGAAAATGTAAAACTTATTATTGATAGGACTGTTGATGGTGTATCAATCACAAGTTTTAGATTTACGTTAGTCTAATTAAAGAAACCTATAATTATTGTTCAAAGTTCATTCGTATTAACTACAAAAAAGTAGGAAAATCATTTTGGGATGCAAGTTCCGATTAACATGCAAAGAGTTTACTAAGTATTTAAGAATATTAGAACCTACATCTGTTTGACTTACATAAGGTTCTCAATTAAATCGAATCACCATAACAATAGTATATGCATAAACCTACACACAAGTATAAGGATTTATACCCAAGAAGTTAAAGAGCCAAAGTTATCTTATTATAAAGTTGAAACCCTAAAACAGAATTAAAATTATTGTGATGAACAAAAACAAGATAGATTGTAAGAATTAAATTCTATGGAAACATAGGTACTTATGGTTGCTTGCTTAGGTTTAGCGGTTGATTTCTGAGATTTCTTTAATGTCCACATATTTCTTAAAATTTGTTTCGGTCCTTCTGATTTCATAAATTCCATAACAGTCTCTAAACTTCAGAATAATTATAGTTTGATCACTTTAGTCTCAGACATTTCATATTGGTCACTGAATTTTTCATATTTTTGCACTATCCAATAAAATGAGTAAAAACTCATCCATCAAAGACATAATCCAAACCCACAGGTTCGTGAAACTATTCCACCTTTTCCTCCGGCTACTGCTATTTCTTCTTTGATTCCTTTCCCAATCCCTATACCACCATTGTTGTCGCAATTCGTCGTTACAGCTTATAAATCAAACACTCACTTCAGAACTCATCTCCGCTGTTGATTTATATTACGAAAATGAACTTATATTTTCCAAATTTCTGGTGAGTAATACCGCCAACAAGTGGTTTCAAACTTCTCCAATCCGGGACGATTTTCTTGAATGAAAGAGATAATACCCACATCGGTGAAATTCGAATCCGAAGATGAGATATCCTGATCAACTTTAAAATCCCACTTGTCTCTACCATGGATTTTGAATGTAGTTTTGAAATTTGTGCTCCCTCTTCCAGCCTATTTCAAACTCGCATCATCTGTCTCTCGATGAAATTGCTGAGTTTTCATTTATGTCGGACCCCTTTTTCAATTTGGTGTTCAATTCGTTTTTGGGAATTAATTTGGGTTTCTTTTGTGTGTGTGTTTGTGTGTGTGTGTGTCCAATTCATATTGTACATTAGTTTGGGTACATATATGGATTAATTGGTGGTATTAAATTTGTTTTGGTTTTGATTTAAATTTCTTTTTTTATATTTTTGTAAGAAAATGTGGAATAAGTGAAAAAATGACTTTTATACTTTTGATATAAGAGGCGAATTGGTCTTATACATAAGGTATAAGAAAAGAAGAGTTGATTTGAAATATTAGAAATCCGCTGATTTTATGTCTTATTAATTTGGCCTAAAGACCTTAGGGTTCAAAAGCCCCATATTTTACTTGATTTTGAAAGTAAAATATCACAACAAGCATTAAAAAATAACAAATGTTACTCTATTCGTTCATAAATAAAAGTTCAAAAACATGCAAATTCAAAGAGTTCCTGCAACGTATGACATGGCACATACAAATGCATTTTTACCTACTTTAAAAATACTATATTATAGATTTAACATTCTTAACACTTGTTCATAAGTGTAATGTTGTGTGTTAAAAATTGCTAATATTAATGTTTAAAAGTGCGGTGGTGTTATTTAGAAATATCGGTGTTAATATTTAAAAGTGACAATGTTGGCGTGAAAACTTGTCCACGCCGTAATGTAAGGAGTTAACCCCACAACTTAGTATTTAAAAGTGTGATAGTGTTCTATACCCAAAAAAAAAATTGTGATAGTGCTTAAAAGTTCTAGGTGGGTTTGAAAGTACAGCAATGTTAGTGTTTAAAAGTAACAAATGTTACCCCCTTCGTACATAAATAATTGTCCAAATTTTATTTAAATGACATTTTTAAAATATTTAGTTTTTATACAATTCAATAACAAAGATGGATTAATATTTGTATTATCCATTTTTTGAGCATTTATTTTTGTAAATTTAATATGCATAGTAAAAAATTTGGTAAAAGAACAATAATGGACAATTTTTTTTTTTTTTACAAAAAGGATATTCATTTTGAGATAAAATTTCTTCAAAATAGACATTCATTTAGATTTAGATTTAGATTTAGATAGTGAGAGAGTAGTATTTAGAGCCGCCAATATATGTGGTAATAATAAGTGTCAAATCAATAAGATGCATAAGGACACTAGATAATCTATAAAACAAATAAAAGGTTTGGTTAGATCGAAATTTCAAATAAACCCCTTATTCTCACACAAAACCCCTCCCCTCTCATTCACGACACACACACACACACACACACACACACACACACACACACACACACATAGACTTTTATCTCTCCCTTTCTCCTCTATACACTACGGTAACATTCTTCGACCACTCATCCGACCAACTTTCTCCGGCCATGTCTCCGGCCCCTGCCCCCTCGTCCAGCCTACTTACCTCCTCCCTCTCCGTCAGATATGTGCAAATATATTCAGATATGTCCAGATCTATCCTCTCCAACCAACTCCGACAGCTCCCTCACCCGTAGACACCAACGTTCTCCCTTCCTTGCGTCGACTCCGTCGAATCTGCTTTCTCTCTCCTCCTCCTCTAGTGACCTTCTTCCTAACTTTCGACATCTTTAATAAAAAATTCTCTCCCTTGTTTTTAAAGATAGTTTTACTAGTAACATTTCCCAAATTATTCATTCGGATCTGTAATTGTGTTCCCAAATTCAATGGTTCAATAACTTTATTGTTTGAATTTTGGATTGACTTGATAAATTTTGACCCAAATGAGTCTTATGCATTAAGTATAAGAGTAAAATGAGTCTCATAATTAATGTATAAGAGTCAATATTAAGAGGATTTTTATGTTTTTTAGCAAATAAAAGAAAGTGAAAATAAATGACGCTTATACCTCACGTATAAGAGTCTAACTAGTCTCACGCTTTAGGAGTCAATATAATAAAATACAAGATTTTTTTAATTTATTTTTGTAAGAAAATGTGGAAAAAGTGAAAAAATGACTTTTATACCTTTGATATAAGAGGCGAATTAGTCTTATACATAATGTATAAGAAATGAAGAGTTTATTTGAAATATTAGAAATTCGTTGATTTTATGTATTATTAATTTGGCCCAAAGGCCTTGGGCCCCATATTTTACATGATTTTGAAAGTAAAGAAATAAAATGAAAATGACAGCAAGCATTAAAAAATAAATCAAAATTAAATACTTTCTAAAAACAAGGTGGTGTCCCAAACAGTTTTATTTTGTTTATAATATTATTTTTGGAGTTGGTTTTGGGAGAAACTAGTTTCTCCCAAATATTATAATATTATTTTGGTCAATTCAAAAGAGTAAAAGAACCTTCAATAAACTTACCTTGTTGATGGGGATTGCATACGTAGGGGGGAAACTTTTGGAACAAAATGATCCATCAAACCATGAACCATCTCATAACTAGATTAAGAAGAGAAGAATATGAAGACTGAAGCGTGTACCTGAAGAATCCATGATTGTGTTCTTGATCTTGTTCTTGAATAAATGAGAAAGTAGGGAGATAGTACTTCTAAATGATTGTGCCCACACTAGTTCTTCTTTGACAAATGAAGAGTGATTTATGACTGAATTGTAATGAAATCTAAGTGTCTCAAATGGGCTGATAGATAGCCTATATATAGATTGAGAAGGGGCACTTCATTTAGGGACTACACCCTTTCGTAAAGTTGGCGGTGAGAAGTTACCATTATGCCTATCATTTAATGGTACTTTCACCTAATGGTATTCTACATATTTTGTCTATACTTTAACATTATTAAATGATTATAATATATGGAATTCAATAACACATATTATTTAATCCATGTTCTAACAATCTCCCACTTGGATTAATATTAATATGTATCTTTTACTAAATAAATTCCTTAAATCATTTATAATATGAATGACAACCCTTATGTGCACTTTTATTGCCATCCAATACAATCTCGTCCATTAGTCTTATAAGTATAGGGACTAAAGGGGCAGTCGTTGTAATTGATTCGCAACTAAACCCACATTAATCACATATACATGTCCAACTAAATGACATAGATTAAGTATGGATATGTAGCATGGAATATTAATGAATATATATTATGAACGCATATATATATTCTCCAACTAGTCCTACTTAACTTAAATGAGATCAATATAAATAAAAACCAACACAAGAGAATAGAAAACAACACAAACTCCCACTGATTTAAGCATTATCAAAAGTCATTACACCCATATGAGCAACATGCTCGTGAAATACCAAAGGAGATAACGCCTTAGTAAATGGATCCGCAAGCATAGAGTTTGTACCAATAAGTTCTATTTCTATTTGTTCATTTTGTACTCTCTTTCTTACAACAAGAAACTTAATATCTATATGCTTAGATTTAGATGAACTCTTGTTGTTATTGGAGTACAATACCGCAGCCCGATTGTCACAATATAACTTAAGCGGTCTTTCAACACCTTTGACAATTTGCAGTTCTTCAATGAATTTACGCAGCCATATAGCTTGATTGGATGCCTCGTAGCAAGCAACAAATTCGGATTCCATGGTGGAAGTAGTTACTAATGTTTGCTTGGCACTTCTCCAAGAAATTGCTCCACCAGCCAAAGTAAAGACATAACCCGATGTCGATTTCCGACTATCTTGGCATCCAGCAAAGTCAGAATCGGAATAACCAACGATCTCAAGGTGATTCGACTTTGTGTATGCAAGCATGTAGTTCTTTGTGTTTTGTAAGTATCTCATCACCCTTTTGGCTGCAACCCAATGTTCTTTTCCCAGATTGCTTTGGTATCGACCAAGTATGCCAACAATAAAAGCAAGATCCAGACGAGTACAGACTTGTGCATACATTAAGCTTCCTACTGTCGATGCATATGGGATTTCTTCCATAAACTTGGATTCAATATTATTCTTAGGACATTGCTTTAGACTGAATTTATCTCCCTTAGAGACAGGGGTGTCATGTGGTTTACAATTTTGCATGCTAAACCTTTGTAATACCTTTTCTATATAGCTCTTTTGTGATAATCCTAAAATACCTCGTGAACGATCACGATGTATTTGGATTCCTAATACAAAAGAAGCTTCACCAAGATCTTTCATCTCAAATTTGTTTGAGAGAAATTTCTTAGTTTCCTTAAGAAGGTCCTTATCATTACTAGCAAGTAAAATGTCATCCACATATAAGACCAAAAATATAAATCTACTCCCACTGAACTTATGGTACACACAATCTTCACCAAGATTCATTTCAAAACCAAATGAAAGAATAACTTGGTTAAATTTTAAGTACCATTGACGAGATGCTTTCTTAAGCCCATAAATGGATTTCTTACGTTTACAAACTAGTTGACTAGTTTGATCCAATTTAGTCACCATTTCTAGTTTCTTCATATAGATAGTTTCCTCAATGTCGCCATTGAGAAAAGCTGTCTTTACATCCATTTGATGAAGCTCAAGATCAAAATATGCTACTAATGCCATAATGATCCTAAAGGCATTTTTAGAGGATACCGGTGAAAATGTTTCTTTGTAATCAATGCCTTCTTTTTGAGTAAATCCTTTAGCGACAAGACGAGCCTTATGTCTTTCCACATTACCTTGTGAATCCCTTTTGGTCTTAAAGACCCATTTACACCCAATGGGTTTCACATTCTTAGGTAATGGGATAAGATTCCAAACGTCATTATCTGTCATTGAGTTTAACTCTTCATTTATGGCATTAATCCACTTATGAGAATTTGGACCACTAATGGCTTCATGGAAGGTGATAGGTTCATCTCTCACTAAACCTAACGGTTCCTCATTCCCGGCAAGATAAACATCATAATAATCTGGAATTGCACTCCTTCTTGCTCTATTAGATCTTCTTAATGGCACCGGTTCTTCTTGATGTTGAGGGTGTTGAATTTCCTCATCAACATTTTCATGTTGTTCATTAATAGGAGAATTAACGTCATTTGAATATTATGTTCTTGTCGAATTTCAGGCACAAGTGCTTGATCTTCGATAGGAACTATAGAAAGAGGTATAGAAACAAATTCCTCTTCTAACTCTTCAAATTCAAAATTACTATTTTCCCCTCTAAATTCAACATCCTCAAAGAACCTAGCATTTCTCATCTAGAAAAAGGTTCTAGTTTTTGGGTCATAGAATTTATATCCCCTAGATCTTTGAGAATATCCTACAAAATAACTACTAACGGTCTGAGAGTCCAACTTTCCTTCGTTAGGTTTATAAGGCCTAGCTTCGGCTGGATAATCCCAAACATGAAGATGATTTAGGGACGGTTTCTTGCCTGTCCATAATTCATAAGGGGTTTTGTCAGTAGCTTTTGAAGGAGCTCGATTAAGTAGGTAGGTTGCGATTTTCAAAGCATCGCCCCATAATGAGTGAGGTAAAGAAGTACAAGAAACCATACTTCTTACCATATCCTTAAGGGTTCTATTATGTCTCTCGGCTACACCATTCATGCTAGGTGTCCCCGGCATGGTGTAGTGAGGGACAATCCCACACTCATCCAAAAAGCGAGCAAAAGGACCTGGACGTTGTTCTTCCGAACCGTCATTCCGACCGTAGTATTCACCACCACGATCGGATCTAACATTCTTAATAGTCTTTTCAAGCTGATTTTCAACTTCGGCTTTAAAAGACTTGAAAACCTCCAATGATTGAGACTTTTCATGAAGCAAATAAATGTATCCATAACGAGAGAAGTCATCTATGAACGTAATGAAATATATTTGTCCGTTCCATGAAGGGGTAGAGAACGGACCACATATATCCGTATGAATCAGTTCTAAGACTTTTGTAGCTCTCAAGGATTCTTTATTTTTGTTGCTGTTTGTAAATTTTCCCTTAAGGCATTCAATACAAAAGTTATTTTTCGGAGTATCAAGCTTTTGTAATATTCCCTCGGACACAAGCTTGTCAATTCTCCTTTTAGAGATATGACCCAAACGCCTATGCCACAAGGTATAAGAATTTTTACTTGAAAACTTTCGTTTTATGCCTCTAGAGTTAGTTTCATTATTATGAGACTCATTTAATGAATTGACTGTGTCAAGTAAATATAGATTATCAATATAAGATAAAGAACTAGTACCAAAAAGCTTTGAATTAAAAAACAAATTGCATTTATTATTACCAAAGATACAGGAATAACCTTCCCTATCTGTGACGATGTTGAAATTCCAGTTCGCGGAAAAAATTCGATTTTTCGTTTCTTTGAAAACCAAATAAAAACCGGAAAAAAACGGAGTCGCCACGCCATTTTTGTTTTAAGGGCCAAAACTTTGAAAAATGCCCGAGATTAGAGATTTGGGTTCGGAGGTCACGTTACACGCCGGGAAGAACGTTAATGTTCACCCGGAATGCCTCGTAAAACGAGTCTTCCAAGCATAAAAACCATTTGTGTGTGTGTGTTAATTTGGCCAAAATAAATTGAAACTGAGAAAAGTAAAAATTGGGAATTCTTTATTAGACTTTGGACAGATCCCATGATTTTTGGTATGATTTTTTGATTGAGTTTTGAGACTCAAAGGATTTTTTGAAGTTGAAAACCAATTCTGCCAGAATGAAAAAGGCAGTGGACCCTTGACTTTGAAATGGATTTAAGGGCTTTAAAACTTCATAATCTGAGGAAGATCAGAGAATTAAAGTTGTTCCAGACACCTTAAATAAGATTTCTGTAAAAGAATTTTTCATTTTGGAGATGATTTGAGGGACCAAAACCTTCTGGAAATCTCAGATGTGGAATCTGGATTTCCAGAGACTGATGAACTAACCTTTAAAAGAAAATTTGAAAAAAGGATTTTTACTCACGGAAAAAATAAAGTAAAAATATGTCTGGAAATCTCTGGATGTTGGCTACAAAAAGTGTTTTGTAGTCAACACCAAATTCCAAGTTTATCTGTGTCCAAAAAATTAGACCATGGACAGAGGTATTAGAAAATTGCTACTGGACAGCAACTTTCTTAAGAAGAAAAACATGATTTTAAGGGGGGTTTTGCATCCATGCTTGTCCCCATTTCCCTAGGTTTTGATTAGTGATCACTTGACATTTTAGTGGTGAATCAACTATATCAAACCATCCTTGGGGTACATTAGGACTAAGCACTTCATTTGCTTGGGAAGGGGAATTTTATCCTTTGAAAATGAAGATTTGATGTATGAAAATGGTTTTTAGGGTTTTGAAAATGCATTTGCAAGTAAGTAAAAACACTTTGAAGAGAATGTTGATCCTTGTAGAAGATCAACCATGGAGATGAACTTCCATGGTGATCTTCTTGGATCTAGGGCAAAAAGATGAACAAACTACATTTTGGAGTTTGAAAATGCATGCATGGATGAGAGAGATTTAGGGTAAGGAGAGGAAGGTTATACCTATCTTCCTTGTGTTTTTGTATGAGGCTTGAATATGTGAGTGTTTGAATTTGAGAGTGAGTGGGATTTGGGAAAATAATTAAGAGAAAAAGGTGACAATTCTAGAGAATTCTCACTGTTTTCTCCCTATTTTCGCCAAGGTGCAGTTGTGAAATGTGTTGTTGCTTCTTATTTCTGTGACTGAAGGCCTCAATATATAGGCCTCTGAAAACTCCATTTATGTCCGCGCGGATGAGAAGGGAAGCGTGCACTGTTCATTAAATGCAGCTCCAGGCTTTGGACACACAAAATATTTTCAGAAAATTCAAACTGGTTACTGTTTTTCAGCTTACCAGAATAGGATTTTTCCAATTTCTTTTCTTTTTGAGATTCTTTTCTAGGTTTAACCTTAAATAACAATGCCCACTTTACCCTTGCTTGGTTAGAAAAGTTAGGAATGTTAGGAAATGTTAGGAATGTTAGGACCTTCATTAATTTTCTAACGAAAATACTAACAATTCAAATTGGAGCACTTACAGTAGCCCCTCGGCGACGGTGCTTTCGAAGGAAGTGGGGTCGTCGATAAGAGTAAGGCTCCATATTTGACAGGATGATCAAGTGATCGAGTGGCTGGACCTAGCGATAGGTTACCTACGTATCCCGAATGGGAGTCAAGCCGGCCGTAGTTCGGGTCTTTGACCCTGGGGATGATGGCGTTTTAGGTGCCTTGAACCTTGATGAGCGAGTTCTGCAGTCGATTGCTAAGAGAAACTCTGCTGGGGATAAGAATGACCATTTTGGTCTGATGGCTGAGATTGTATATCCGCTCTGCTGGGGATAGGAATGACCATTTTGGTCTGGTGGCTGAACCTAATGATAGGCTACCAACGTATCCTTAGGAGGAATCAAGCCAGTCGTAGTTCGGGTCTTTGACCCTGGAATGACTATTTTGGGGCATCAACCTGGTGATGAGGGCATTTTAGGTGCCTCGGACCTTGAAGATGGCGTTTTAGGTGCCTCAGACCTTTGGAGATGATGGTTTTATAGGTGCCTCGGACCTTGATGATGGCGTTTTAGGTGCCTCGGACCTTGATTTGAAATGTTTTCCCTTGATGGTTTGGGATGGATGGTCCTTCGGTGGACTTCGTCTGCTGCCGAAGGAGAGGGTTACCGTTTTGGTCGGGTGGCTGGACCTAATGATAGGCTACCTACGTATCCTTAAGAGGAATCAAGCCAATCGTAGTTCGAAAGCTGCTCGGAATTTTGTTGGCTTTCGTTGGGGAAGAATCGGGCTTACGTTTTACGGCCGTGGATTATAATGAGGAAGGAAACGGGATTTCGTCAACTTCGCTGGGGATTTTGTTAGCCTTTGCTGGGGAAGACGAGCTTACATTTTACGGCCGTTTGATGGTTTTGATGAAAGAAATGGGATTTCGTTATCTTTCTCGGAGAAATCGGACTTACGTTTGACTGCCGTTGATGATTTTGATGAAAGAAACGGGATTCCGTTATCTTTCTTGGAGAAATCGGACTTACGTTTGACTGCCGTTGATGATTTTGATGAAAGAGACGGGATTCCGTTATCTTTCTCGGAGAAATCGGACTTACGTTTGAATGCCGTTCGATGATTTTGATGAAAGAAATGGGATTCCGTTATCTTTCTCGAAGAAATCGGACTTACGTTTGACTGCCGTTGATGATTTTGATGAAAGAAACGGGATTCCGTTATCTTTCTCGGAGAAATCGGACTTACGTTTGACTGCCGTTGATGATTTTGATGAAAGAGACGGGATTCCATTATCTTTCTCGGAGAAATCGGACTTACGTTTGACTGCCGTTGATGATTTTGATGAAAGAAACGGGATTCCGTTATCTTTCTCGGAGAAATCGGACTTACGTTTGACTGGTGTTGATGATTTTGATGAAAGAAACGGGATTCCGTTATCTTTCTCGGAGAAATCGGACTTACGTTTGACTGCCGTTGATGATTTTGATGACGGGATTCCGTTATCTTTCTCGGAGAAATCGGACTTACGTTTGACTGCCGTTGATGATTTTGATGAAAGAAACGGGATTCCGTTATCTTTCTCGGAGAAATCGGACTTACGTTTGACTGCCGTTGATGATTTTGATGAAAGAAACGGGATTCCGTTATCTTTCTCGGAGAAATCGGACTTACGTTTGACTGCCGTTGATGATTTTGATGAAAGAAACGGGATTCCGTTATCTTTCTTGGAGAAATCGGACTTACGTTTTACTGTTGTTGATGATTTTGATGAAAGAGACGGGATTCCGTTATCTTTCTCGGAGAAATCGGACTTACGTTTGACTGACGTTGATGATTTTGATGAAAGAGACGGGATTCCGTTATTTTTCTCGGAGAAATCGGACTTACGTTTGACTGCCGTTCGATGATTTTGATGAAAGAAACGGGATTCCGTTATCTTTCTCTGAGAAGTCGGACTTACGTTTGACTGCCGTTGATGATTTTGATGAAAGAAATGGGATTCCGTTATCTTTCTCGGAGAAATCGGACTTACGTTTGACTGCCGTTGATGATTTTGATGAAAGAGACGGGATTCCGTTATCTTTCTCGGAGAAATTGGACTTACGTTTGACTGCCGTGAAGCTCTTTTGAAGAGAGGGTTAACTTTGGTTAACGTTGGTTAACCCTGTTAAGTTGAGGACTGAACTGCAGAGTCCTGAAATTTTAAAGGGCAAAAGGGTCTTTTTGACCCTTCCATTTCATCCGCGCGGACCAGAACGCGACCTGGACTGGTTTAAATGAAGGGCCGCCGCCCTTCCCCTTCTTCCTCACCTTTTTTCCAGTTTTTCGAGAGAGACGAGGGAGAGAGTGCAAAAACCGCCATTGTTGGCAAAAAAAAGCTTCGAAATCTTCCGATTTTCTTCAATTTTCAAGCAATGGAACGTGGGGAAGCTGCTATCCAAGGCCAAGGACGCGGTCCGATTGCGGAGAGACGATTAGAGCTTGTTCGAATGAGGAGACATTACACCCTTTCGCAATCGATTGCGGAGGAGTACTATCCCGATGCGTGGCAACATTGGGCCACTGATCCGAGTCTCCGAACGGTATGCTTCGAATCTCTTCACTTTTTTTTTGTTGATTTCTTGCTTGAAATAGATTTTGTGATTGATTTTTTTTGAATATCCGAAAATTGTGATGCTCTTGGGCTTGAAATTTGATTTTGATGCCTTGCATGTTGTAATGAGTATATGGGTAATGCATTTTGTTTGAAAAAGAATGGGCATTTTGCCAAATTTTTTTTTTTTTTAATTCGAAAATTACACATTTTTTTTTAAATTCAAAAATTATGTTTTTTTTTTCATTGAAATTGGATTTTTGATGATTTGTGTTTGAAAAGAATGGGCATTTTGCCTTTTTTTTGTTTTTTTTTTTGAAATATGAAATGATAAGGAATTCACCCGAATTTGGGACGGACATGAATGTATGCATGTATGCACTCTTGTAGGATTTTTTTTTTTGAAATGGGATGATGAATGATATGAATGCATTTTTTTTTTTTGAGAATGTGATTTTTTGTGAAAAGTGGGACGGATTTTTCTTTCCGTTGATTGAATGAATGATTTGTGGAAAAACTGTTTATTTGTGCTATTTTATGAAAAATGGGACAGAGTTTTTACTTCCGTCGACTCTTTGTATGAATGTATGAATGAATGAATGGTGATTGTTGAAAACTCTTTTCCTCTGTGCAAGAAAAATGGGGCTGAGTCCATTGTATGCCGTTATGCTGCCCGATTTTTTTTCAAAATTTTATGTCTATGATGCATGTGTATGCTCTCTCTTTTTTTTAATGCAATTTTTTTTTGAATGCAAAATTTTTTTTGAATGCAAATTTTTTTTTTTTTTTGACTCTTTCTTTTTCTTTTCAATTGCAGGGTGGAGATTGCTTTGTGACGCAGCAGTTGAACAAGATGAAGACTCGAGGATCAGTGGAGTCTGTGGTAGACCTGTGGGACCGGCTTCCAGTCTTGGGCCGAGGAGCTTTGATGAGTCCTAGGCAGATCGTTATTGAGACTGGGCTTTATGAGTTTATCGAGTGCCTGAGGGGGTTGGTCAAGTTCTCCAAAAGCAAGGGTCTGATCTTCGCTTTGGCACAGCATTGGTGGGACGCGACCCACACATTCCATTTTTTCTGGGGGGAGGCCACAGTCACACCTTCCGACTACGCAGCGATCACAGGCCTGTCCTTTAAAGGATGGAGCGTTAAGTGGAGGGATGGTTATAGTGACAGGGACCTACAGGATCTTCTGGGCTTTACCCCCATTCCCAAAAAGGGGATGGGGATGGAGTATGCCGTGGTCTACGGGAAGATCGTAGAGACCATCGGGAATTACGAGGCTGGGGACGAGAGAGTGGGTGCGGTGTAGGTTGCCAGGGCTTTCTTGTGGTTTGCCTTTTCGAGCACCCTTTTTGGACACGCCGAGGGGATGGCGATGTTTGCTTTGCTGAGGAGTTTGGAGGATGTGGAGATGGCTGGGGAGGTCTCTTGGGGGAGAGGCAGGGCTGGCAGAGCTCTATTTTGCCTTGGATCGATATAGCCGGAAGGCTGTCAGCTCTTTGACATGCTTCGAGTTTCCTCTGGAGGTACAAGCTTTCTTTTTGCTTTCTCTCTTTTCTTCAAGCACACACTTTTCTTCTCGCACTTGATTGATGAGATCTTTCTCTTTCGCAGGTATGGGCTCTGGAGTTTTTCCATGTCACGATGTGGCGGCAGCCGGCGGAATACATCGGGGCATACCCGGCCATGCTCTCCTGGAGCAAGCATGCTCGGGAGAAGATAGGTTCTAAGGGGCGCACGACCCTTAAGTACAGGGAGTGCCTGCCTTTGACGAGGGCTGAGACCGATGAGAGGATGATATTTTATCCCTGGGACCGCTTCGATGTGGAGCAGCTGAAGGGCACCGAAATATGGACCGTGCAGCGGAGGATTTTGAGGGGCTTGACTTGCGACGTGTATTATCTGGGAGAGAGAGTGACGCGCCAGCATGGCGTGAACTCGCCTTTGATGGCTCCAGTGGAGCCTCCCGCCGACATGATGCATCCGAGCGAGAGGTCGGAGACCTGGGGCGATTACCGAGGTGGCCAGCACTTCTCGGCATTCGTGGCGATTGAGCAGTATCCGGTATTTATCTTGAGGAGGTTGAGGATGCCCCAGGTCCTTGAGCGAGAGGGGGTAGGGACCGTACGGTACCCGCGGATGGACTTTTCATATGTCCAGGATGGGGTCCGATTGAGGGTGCAGATCCCTCAGCCTGAGCGGCTTCCACGAGCTTTTCAGCCTCGTCCGGGTATGAAGGTATGGCTTCTCCTTCCCACCTCTTTTTTTTTGCTTCTGTCTTTTCCTTTCTTTCCTGTCATCACTTTTTGCCTCAACTGTTTCTGACGCTTTTGCTTCCGTGCAGTTTCCGGAGGTGGTCGTGGAGAAGCTGACAAAGCAGGTGATCGGGGCTAAGAGATTCATCAGGAGGATGGTTGCTTGTGGAGCCCCTTAGGCTAGAGTTAGGCGAGCACAGCCGGCGCCTGTCGAGCGAGAAACTTCCCCTGAGCCTTCTGAGCGTTCTTCCAAGACTCCTCTTTCTCCTCTCATAGATCCCAACGTGGTGCTGCCTTCGGACCACGTCATTCTCGGGGATCCGTACGGGCAGGGGCATGTCTGGCATCACGGTGGGTCTTCTTCACACGTCCAGGAGTCCGACGCATTCACCTTCGGATATGACTTCTTTGCAGATCTTGGTTTGCCGTATCAGAGTGTGCCGGTTGGTCCTGAAGAGCCTTCTTCCGGGGACGAGGACGATGATTCTGAGCCCGAGACATTCATGGCTACCGAGGAGGCGGGCCCGAGCCGCAAGAGGGGTCGGGGGAAAGCACCGGCCACCAAGGATTCTCATTGACTTCTGAGGTTGATTTTTTGGGACTGGGATTGTACCTATTATTTATTATTTTTTTTGGCAGATACAAATTTTTTTTTATGCACACTTTTTTTTTGGAATGTAATGATTTAGGATCTTATTGTTTATTATTATCTATCATGAATGCAATTTTATATGAATGCATTGTTGCATGAGCCCCGGTTTTTTGGCAAGGGTGTGAGTGTTTGGTATGTGAACTGTTTGGGCAGGCTTTGCACAGGTTTCGAGCAACCGGGATGAAAATATTCCTCCGTGGTGCAGCAGTTTGGACTGTTGCAAAAAAAAAAAAAATTTCTGGGTGAAAAACATGTCCGCGTGGATAGGACAGGAATCTGACATTGTCCTTTAATTTTGCTTCAGATCTGGTTTTCCTTTATTTCAAATTCAAACACCTTCTTCAACCACCAGTTCAAACAGCCATTTTCGGGAAGAAGGAGAGAAAAACCATGGAGAGAATTGTGAGCATGCAAAATCCACCCAAATTATCCAAAAATTCTCAAATGCAATTCTTCACCAAGTTTAAAGAGTGATCTCGGGAGATTATGCATGAGAGGAGGTCATTTTTCGAAGAGAGGTACAAGGTAAAGTGCTTGTGGTCTCTCAAGGAATTGATTCCGGATTATGAGATTTTGAGAGCTTCTTCCTCATTTTGGGACACTAGAAGGCATGTCTTTTGCCTCTCTTACAATGAAATGGTCCCGACTTTTGAAGAATTTCGGGCTTTTCTTGGTGGTCCTGAGGTGGAGGAGATTGCAATTTCTTTGTCCGGAGGAGCCTCTTTTGTTGACAAGCTGTGCAACCTTCTTCATCTTTCCCCGGAGGAAGCACAAGGTATGATCTGTGGTCCCGATCATTTTAACATTTATGGTTTCCCTGATAGATTTAGGGGCTTAGGCTTGCTTGACGATGCCTATTGGGATGCCTTTGCACTTTGCATGTTCGGGACCTTGTTCATGGTTTATTCTTTTGGGATTTGTCATCGGGCTCTGCTAGATGTAGTCGTTCACTGTCGCTTGGGCAGAGATGTTGTGCCTTTGATCTTGGGAGAGACTTTTCATGCTCTCGACAGGCTGACTACCGGGAGACGGTATATGCACGGGGGCAGCCCGTTTCTCTTGACTTTATGGCTGATGGAGCGCTTGGGGGGATTCTTCGGGAAACTTATGATATGATCAAGCCTTGGACATTCGCCAGGAGAGGGGTTGCTGTAGATTTTGATGATCAGGGCTCGTGGGAGCGATGGATGGCTGGTCGCCAAACTGAAGATATCAAATGGTCGGTGCCTCACTGGCGGGTGGAGACCCGGAGAGTACTTCAGGATGGATCTCCCGTGGTTATGCTTAGGGGCTTTCTCTACCAGCTTTCTACATTCCGGCTTTGGTTCTGAGACAGTTCGGCTTGGAGCAGGTTCCTTTGGAGGACTTTGATGATATAGCCACCAGGGTGGTAGCATCTGCTTCTATGGAGGATCCTTCGGTGTTTCCCTTTCTTTCCCGAGTATGGAGGTATGACGTCTTTCCTCCTCGGGTTATCCTCAGGCGTCCGAGACCTGTGTTCTTGACCACTTGGTACCTGGATTGGTATGAGAGGCATTTGGGGGAGACTCAGATGGCTATTTTGAGACGGCGTGAGGCCATTGTGGGTGCGGAGGACCTGACAGTTTCGGAGAGGAGGAGGGCCGAGGCGAGGGCCAACCCTCACGACCGGAGCGGAGATACTATGACCGACTATGAGGCTTATGTCAAGAGACAGGAGAGGAGGGCTCCTATGCTACCAGCTAGGCTACAGGAGATGAGAGATGATGCTAGGGCCACTAAGGCCCTGACAGAGGCTGGTTTGATAGACCCTGTTCCTATACCAGAGCTTGGTAGGAGGAAGACCGACATCTTTCCTATTCAGAAGAAGAAGACTCGAAGGGGGAAGAAGAGGGGAGATGCCAGTACGAGCGGCTTGGAGTGACCTTGAGGTTTCCGAGTATCCCTTTCTTGTCGTAGTAGACACATTAGTTTGATTATGTATCTTAGTTTTCTTTTAGCAGGTTGCCAGTTGTAGGAATGAACCGGGCTTAGACTCATCAAAAAGTTTTTAACTGTAATGAATATGTGAATTGCTTTAGAGTTTTTCGAGACACTTTCAGGGTCTGATCAGTGTATTGATGTCAAAGTATGACTTTTATTTGTGCTTTAGACCGAACCGTTTCCGGCTGCCTACGTTCCCTTCGGACAAAAGGGCTCAGGTCTCCGTAGTTCGACCCAGCTTTTTTTTTTGTTGTTGTTGTTTTTTTTTGTTTTTGTTTTTTTTTTTGGTGCAACCTGTTTTTACCTAGGCGCACTTTTCGGGTTTTCAACCTAGTTGGTATTACTCTTTTAGCACTCCTTTTTTTTTTTTTTTTTTTTTGTGCAACTGTTTTTACCTAGGCCGCCCTTTTCGGGTTTTCAACCTAGTTGGGTATTACTCTTTTGGCACTTTTTTTTTATATTTTTTTTTGACTCAGTGTTTTTACGCATAGTATCTGCGTAGCTTGTCACCATTCACTGGGTGTACAAAAGGATTTTCGTCGAGGTCTGCAAGTTGCATGGCTCCTCCGGAAAAGATTTTCTGGACAACATATGGCCCGACCCAGACAGGTTCCCATTTGCCAAGCGGGTTGACACGGACTGGGGGCTTCTCTTTCAAAACGAGATCACCTTCTCGGATCTCCCGATGCTTTACTTTCTTGTCGAAGGCTCTGGCCATTCTCCCTTGGTAAGCTCGGATATGTTCCATGGCCTTCAATCGTCGTTCATCTAGCAGGGCCAATTCATCATGGCGACTTTGGAGCCATTCGACCTCATTGATCTGTCTTTCCAACAGTACACAGAGTGAGGGGATTTCTAACTCGATTGGGAGTACGGCTTCCATTCCGTAGGTAAGAGCAAATGGTGTTTCCCCTGTTGCAGTTCTAACTGATGTTCTGTAGCCCCAGAGTGCCAGGTGTAGCTTCTCGGGCCAATCTCGACCTCGGACAGCCATTTTTCGGATGATGTTTTCCAAAGTCTTGTTTGCTGCCTCGACGGCTCCGTTGGTTTGGGGCCTGTAGGGAGACGACTAGTGACGGGTTATCCTAAATTCCGCCAGCAGCCTATCGCATTCCCCTTCGAAGTGGGATCCATTATCGGAGATGATTTCGGCCGGCAACCCGTATCTGCATATGATGTTTTCTTGGATGAAGAGGGCTACTTTCCTTGAGTTGAGGACTTTGTAGGATTTTGTAGGGCATCCTTTTCAGTTCCTTCGAAGAAGCTACCAATCTGCGTCTCTTTAGGCTCTTCCGCAGTTCCCAGATTCACACTCGTCAAAATCTCTTCGGCAGCTTGGGCTCGATTTTCCTCTTTCCGAACAACCTGCTTAAAGATTTTTGTTCTTTTTTTTTGTTTATTTAATGTGTCTGCTTCTTTATCTAATGAATCATTATTAAATGTTTTTTTTTATTAGTTAATTTATCATTAGTTAAAGTGGCAATCAAGGGATACTCAGAAAGGTCATTTCATTGAGAACGAAAAGGAATACAGCATTTGCTACAGACTTGTAGCCTTCAGGCGTAAGGCCATCGGACGAACCTAGAGACTCGACCTTAACAATGAGAGACTCGGAGGACTCTTCCTAGGTTGACACAAAGGGATGGGGGACCAATCCAGGCTTGGTGATCATTTCTTCTTTAGTCGCGGACGGGCCTGAGAGAGTTTCCCAATTCTTTAATGGCATCGCTGCCAGTGACCTCACGGCTCGGGAATTATAGTGTTTATGTCCTCCTTCCTCGATCATCGCTACCATTTCTTTGACTGAGCTGAAATCAATCAGGTCTGGCACCTGGATCTCTTCCCCGAACAACTGCTGCATAATCGGACCATCCCAATCATCTGAAAAGACTTCTGTGGCTTTGGCTTTCGGCCTTGTCAATTCAAACTCGAGCTTCGGGCCATCACAGGCGATAATCTTTTTGGAACCTGTTCCACTAGGCTTGGCACGCCTTTGAAAGTGTACTCACTCTTCATGGTAGTGGTAGCCCCGGGTATCTTGGGTAGGTCCAGAAACATTCTACGGACCGGGTTAGCTTTGGCTCCCCTGAACTTGTTAAGGCTATCCTGTAGCTTCAGCCACCCTTCTGTAAGAGTGGGCTCTGTGATGTTACCCGGTTGTGTGGGACCCTTTACAAAGTAGTCAGCCAAATTAGGACTGAAAGGGAGAGATTTAGGATTGTCGAACGGGACCCTTCCTGTGATAGCTTCTTTCCTTTGTAGAGCAAATTCTTTTTCTTTTGCGGTGTCCACTGAGGTGGCCTCATATCCCAGGCCGTGGCGAGTTTTCTATCCTTTCACCTCGATGAGTTTGTGAGTTCCTTGTTGGTGCTTCCCCAGACCGAGGCCAGGTAGATAGCTCATCTTTCTCATCATTTTCAAGACCGGAGGGATTTTATCCCGGGTGATTGTCAGATCTATGTTGCACACTTGGGCTTTGGGAGGCTCGACCGTGAAGCCCGTTAGCATGAGACCTTCCTCATCATGTTTGATTTCCAGAATAGGTATTCCACCTGTATCCGTGCCCTCCAAGGTGACTAAATCCCCATAAATGGTCGTCAGGTCCCCATTCGAGACGAATTTCACACACTGGTGGAGGCTTGAGGCGACCCCCTTGACCTGGTGCAGCCAAGGTCTTCCCCATAAGGCATTAAAAGTGATCGGGATATCAATAACCTGGAATTCCACATGTATCAATTTCAGCCAAACCGAGAGGTCCAAAGTAGCAACTCCAAGGGCTTGCCGAGATGTCGAGTCGTAAGCTTTGACTGTGAGGGAGGAAGGTTTTAAGTCTGTGGACTTGATGTCAAGCGAGCTCATGATCTTTGCGGAAGAATGTTCATTCGGACCCATTATCAACCAGGACCCGAGGAGGCGTCGTTCATCCAATTGGACTGTGATGAAGAGAGGCTCGTTATGATCAGCCCCAAATTGAGGAGGTCGAGATCTCGTGAAAGTGATTATGTTCCCGTAGTGGATGTTTCCAATCAGTTTGTACCACGTCATCGGGAGTAGCATCAATAGGGACTAAGGTGCGGGCTAGGCTTTCTTCCGGCTTTAGCTTGTGGGGATAGGATGAGGTGAGCAGGGACCATAGAGAGATGTTGGCCTGTTTTTGCTTCAACCAGGTGAGCACGGGATCCTCCTTTCCTGGGGTCGGGAGCTTCGGATTGTCTTAGCATAGGGCGGCGGTTCTCCTCAGTGCTTGATCGTGGCCTTCTTATCTGCCTTGGGATTCCCTTGGAAGATTTGCCGGATCGGGTCAACGGAGTTAACTTCCTCATCGGTTGCTTCTTGACTAGATTTCTTCAATCTTGCTAAGGTCAACGGGGAGCCTTTTTGGCTATCGGCCCGGGGTCTGACGGAGTCTAGCAACGGTGAGGTGGCTGATCTTGGCTCCTTCTGGGCGGCCCTTATAACACTTCCCAAGTCACAGGCTTTTGAGTGCAGGGTTGTGTCATTGCCCCCTGAATGGCCCAGAGCTAGGGCGTCCTCCGATTCGCTCCCATAGCCTCGCCTTGCTCATAGTTATCATACAACAAGAGTCGCTATTGTCGGGCTCTGGCGGCTTTTCGATTTCATCCCGGTATAGTGCAACCATTCTGGTTCCTTTACGTAATACTCGTAGTGGAGATGATTATAGCACTGTGTGGGAGGCGCATCCGGTATCATGCCGGTTTCCAGGACTTCTCTCGAGAGGCGACATACATTCGGGAAGGTGACCTCTTCTTGGGTAACCCCCGACAAGGAGTGTTACTTTGTTCGGGGTGGATTTGATCGACCATGGTTATTTTCTCATTTGGACGGATGGGAGTTAGTTTCCCTCTCTCTATCGGATCTTCGACTATCGGCCTGGATCGGATGCTGAAAACCCTTTCCCCAAAGCGTGGTAGGCGGTGTTAAACTCTAAGACATCCACGTGCTCGGACCGAAACTTCATGGCCTTCATGTCTCCTCCGGTTTCATATTCGTCTTCCGAAGTGTCTTCGCCGTCATTTTGTAAGCAGCTGACAACCAACCATTGTGTGCTGGGCTCCCAGTGGGATTGTTTCCGGCACGATTGTTCCCGAAGTTGATTCGGAT
This sequence comes from Adenophora triphylla var. japonica, assembly GCA_022495995.1. Taxonomy (NCBI): domain Eukaryota; kingdom Viridiplantae; phylum Streptophyta; class Magnoliopsida; order Asterales; family Campanulaceae; genus Adenophora; species Adenophora triphylla. The sequence continues at coordinate 94,124 of JAFEMH010003833.1, forward strand.
TGGGGCCTCGATTGACTCTTCGCTCTCGTCATCATCATCGTCGTCGGCTGTCGGAATCATCTTCCCATACTACCGGGATTTCGGGTGAGAGGGAACGCCGATCAAACCCGTTAGGGGAATATGGGTGCGTGCGCGCGAGAGAATTGTCATGCTCCCATTCCCGGGAATTGATAGTTGCGCGACTCGGCTTCTCCTCCCGAAGCTAACGGGGGAAGAGTGAGAGGGTGGCACGTATTTGACTCTCGGCGGGATATAGAAGGAATCCTCCTCCTCTGATTCTTGGCGTTCGGGGATCATATTCCGCCTCTCCCAAAACCAACTTGCAAGGTAGTGTACTAGCTCCGGATGCTCTTCGGCCTCTTTCTTGATAAGCCCCAACACAGCGCCGATACGAAGCTTTCTTGCTTGATTCTTCTCGATTGTTCTAACCATCTTGTGTAAATGGTTTTCTCATGTTTTGACCGGAACAGCCCCAGTTCTTGATATCAGACTTTCCTTCATCAGAAATAGCGGGCCTCGTATTCTTGCGGGAAGTTTCGACATGAGACCAAGGTGGGTTGATTGGAGTCGCATTCCCGATATCAAGGGAATCCGAATTCAGATCCTCGACAAGGTTGGCCATGGGTACTTGGGACCTTCATCGGCATCTTCCCGGGCATGCGAAGGTTTTCCGCATTCGATCATATTTATCGATTTTGGTTCCTTAGCGAGGATTTTTGACCTGTATTAGGCCCTTCGGGGCCTTCCAACTTTCCTTGCTCTATTAAGCCTTGGATTGCCTTTTTCGAGAGTAAAAGCGGTTATCTGTTAGATGTCCATGGAAGCGATGAAAAGCAAAATACTTGAGGTATCCACAGGGAGCATTCTGACCAGAATTCTGGCTGGAAATTTTCCAAAGGCCGCGACAAGCCTTCTTTCACCACCCTAAAGATGTCGTTCGTAGGCATTCCAAAGTTTTCGAGGTTCACGACCCGTGGCCCTGGGCTCGGCTCTGGTTTTCTCGGGAGCAAAAGGAGTTGCATTATTACATTCCTGTCCCGCGTAGTTAATCATCTCTTTGCCTTTAGCAGATGAGCAGGGGGCGTGTTTGAAGGAGGAGCCCGATATCTCGTAAGCAGGCGCAGCTGTTAGGTTGCGGATTGTAAGCCTTTTCGAACTTAGCTGCGGAGTTAACCATGGCCCGTAAGTCCGAGTACGGGAAGTGGCTGAGGAGGATCTCGAATGTGGTTTCGGGCATGACCGAAAGATATCCAGATTGTTCCTCTTCGTAAGGAGGGATGGCCATTTCACTGAGTTTCGAGATTCCACCGCTTGTAGAAATCCCCAACATTCTCGTCGGGACGCCGCACTGTTGTCTGCGAGATCAACTCTATTTGCTTCCCATTCCAAGTTGGCCTTATACTTTTACGTGAAGGCATTAGTAATCTGTCCCATGTAGCCTGGCCTCGGGTTTTAAGCGGAAGAACCACTTTAAGGCACCGGATTTCAAAGACGGATCGATAGTCGCCAATCAGCCGATTGGTACACCCTTTGGCCTTCATCGCCAAGGTATACGTGTCCGTGATGAGTTTTCGGGCATGCGGTACCATCGAAGAGGTCCAGATTCGGCATAACAAATTTGTGAGGCAAGGGAACGATGGAGTCCTGGTCCGTAGGCCGGAAGGCAGACTGCTTAGCGGTCAATACAGCAACCTGCGCTTTCATTTCTTTATCTTTGTTCCATGAACCGGAGCCGGATGAGGGTCTTGTGGCGGAGTCATTGCGTTCAAACTAGTGCCGAGCTAGAGAGAGGAGCTACCAGGCGCGGGGTGGAGGGAACGACCGATCCGGGGACGTAGGTGAAAACCCCTTGGCCCAAATTGCCGGGGAGCATGAGTAGGAGCACAGGCGAAGGGATAGAACCTTGCGGCTCGTTGATTTTCAATCGGCCAAGTAGGTGGAGCGCAGTCCTAATGTAGGTGGGTAGCTTGGATTTCAGAATGAGTCCTATAAGTAGGCTTAAGTGTGAGGGTCTTGTCTCCGTTGAATTGCATGGCCGGGCCGAGGCGATGGTGTATAACCCGGGGATGCTACCGGTCCTGGTGATTCGATGAAACCGGGATGGAGGTTTGGTAACCCATCGAACCCCGAGTGAGGAATGGGTTGGTGAAAGTGTGGGAGGAGAGCAAATTTCGAGCTAACATCATTACGAGGAGGGGCTCCCGACGACCGTTGAGGCATGCCGAACCTGTTGTTGTGGCCACTTTCGAACCGTCGGGCCGTGAAGGCCCGGGTTGATCGGTCCCAACCGAGGCGGGATCCCAATTAGGCTGTGGCATTCCGAGATAACCCCAACCATGAGAAGACATTCCGTGCGGCTTTGTCCCCACCGAGGACCGCTGAACTGATTTGTGCCGCTCTGCCGCGTGGATCCGGTGGTCCAGGCTGGGCTCGACCCGAAGATCGAGGAGCATGGGTTCTGGTAGTGGTACCATAGGAGGTGGGTGGTGGCATCCTGGAATAATCAGGGCAACTAAGAGTGGGATTGGCATCCTCGTCTTCTTCCACGGTGAAGGTGTCATCGGGATTGAGGCTGGCGGCCAAACCGTGACTCTTAATAGCCTTCATAAGGCTATTCAGCTGTCCTTCCTGTCGTAATATCATATGTTCTGCTAACTGATTCCACTTTGGCGTTCGCATGCGAGGGTCCCGGGAGGCGGAGTGACGTTATCCCCATCATTACCGGCTGATGCAGACATTCTGAAACCCGGAGTCGGAATAAACGGTGAAGCTGACGATGCGCTTGACTCTTCCCAACTGATCAAACGGTGACCCGGTGCCCGAAACCAAGCTTTGTGAGGAGCTATGGGGGACAAGGCACGAGGGTTCAGATGTCTGAGAATGAAGGAGGGTAAGTGTTTGGGCTTAGGGGCTCATGCAACATGCAGTTATTTGTTCATGTTTACTTTAAAACATGTTTTATTAACCTAATCGGCTGGAAAAGATTGCTCTTCCTTTTCGCAAACTACTCTGGATCCTGGATCAGTGGGCCCCATCACTACGTCTATAAGCCCCTCGTATTCCACCTGTATTTCGACCTCCCAGGGTGGACAGCCCCGGGCGAGGGTCCTATAGGGCAAGCGGGTCCCACCGACCGAAAGAAAAACGATCCTAAAAGTCTGGCGGGTAATCGAGTCTTAACGAGCATTCGATGTAAATTACGGACAAAACCGACGTCAAAGTCAAGATCATGTCCGAGGGCTCGACAAAAAAGTCGGCATGATTTGGACTGATAAATATCCACGATTGATCTTGATTTGTCGTCAATTAGGCCGTAATTAGGCATGGAATGATCATTAATCCTTGATGACTCAGTGTCATGCTGGGAGTCAGTGTATAATTTGTGCCAGACAGAGTCAAAGTCAAGGCGCCAGTCAACATCTGGTCAAAGCCCGTGACGGAAAACCGGCAGGACTTCGACTGATTAGGGTCCCGAAAGATGTTGGCTTGGTATGCCGACTAAGGCTTGAAAGGAAAGGTCTATACACAGACAGGGCATGACACAGACCAGACTAAAAACCAACCGGGTCTCGGACAAGTGCATGGTCGACACGAGGCTCCATGGGATGTTTGGGTAGTCCCGTGCTTGCACCGAGAGGCGTAATAAGACCAAACGGGCCGCGACAGGGATTTCCCCGGGTTAGGGACGTAGTGTGCAGTGTAAGGTCACGTGCGCGTAGTGTGCAAGCAGTCTATCTTCTTTTTCTGAGTAAAATAGAAATTTTTCATGTGTCTTAAAAAGAATGATGCATTATTTTTTTTATTTTTTTTTTGAAAATTTTCCTTTTTTCTTGAAATTCTTTTTTTTTTTGAAATTCCTTTTTTTTAAAGCAAATGAACACATAAGTACATAGTTCAAAATCTGAGGCAACGGGTCCAACAGTCAAAATTTTGACTTTTCCGAGGCGGCCAAAACAACACGAAAATGTGAAAAATCAACACACACCACAAATGATTTTAAATGTCGGGACGGAAGCTTGACCCTCAAAAGCTTTTCATTTTTTGAAAACAATGATACCGGTACGTGGGATTGTTAAACCACAATTTATCCCCGACTCGTGTTAGGAGACGATAACGGGAAGTTTAATGGTTTCCACCAATATACCAAATATCATTTTTTTAAAGCTTATTTTGTCCCCAGCGGAGTCGCCACTGTGACGATGTTGAAATTCCAGTTCGCGGAAAAAATTCGATTTTTCGTTTCTTTGAAAACCAAATAAAAACCAGAAAAAAACGGAGTCGCCACGCCATTTTTGTTTTAAGGGCCAAAACTTTGAAAAATGCGCGAGATTAGAGATTTGGGTTCGGAGGTCACGTTACACGCCGGGAAGAACGTTAGTGTTCACCCGGAATGCCTCGTAAAACGAGTCTTCCAAGCATAAAAACCATTTGTGTGTGTGTGTGTGTGTGTTACTTTGGCCAAAATAAATTGAAACTGAGAAAAGTAAAAATTGAGAATTCTTTATTAGACTTTGGACAGATCCCATGATTTTTGGTATGATTTTTGGATTGAGTTTTGAGACTCAAAGGATTTTTTGAAGTTGAAAACCAATTCTCCCAGAATGAAAAAGGCAGTGGACCCTTGACTTTGAAATGGATTTAAGGGCTTTAAAACTTCATAATCTGAGGAAACTCAGAGAATGAAAGTTGTTCCAAACACCTTAAATAAGATTTCTGTAAAAGAATTTATCATTTTGGAGATGATTTGAGGGACCAAAACCTTCTGGAAATCTCAGATGTGGAATCTGGATTTCCAGAGACTGATGAACTGACCTTTAAAAGAAAATTTGAAAAAAGGAGTTTTACTCACGAAAAAAATAAAGTAAAAATATGTATGAAAATCTCTGGATGTTGGATACAAAAAGTGTTTTGTAGTCAACACCAAATTCTAAGTTTAGCTGTGTCCAAAAAATTATACCATGGACAGAGGTCTTAGAAAATTGCTACTGGACAGCAACTTTCTTAAGAAGAAAAACATGATTTTAAGAGGGGTTTTGCATCCATGCTTGTCCCCATTTCCCTAGGTTTTGATTAGTGATCACTTGACATTTTAGTGGTGAATCAACTATATCAAACCATCCTTGGGGTACATTAGGACTAAGCACTTCATTTGCTTGGGAAGGGGAATTTTATCCTTTGAAAATGAAGATTTGATGTATGAAAATGGTTTTTAGGGTTTTGAAAATGCATTTGCAAGTAAGTAAAAACACTTTGAAGAGAATGTTGATCCTTGTAGAAGATCAACCATGGAGATGAACTTCCATGGTGATCTTCTTGGATCTAGGTCAAAAAGATGAACAAACTACATTTTGGAGTTTGAAAATGCATGCATGGATGAGAGAGATTTAGGGTAAGGAGAGGGAGGTTATACCTATCTTCCTTGTGTTTTTGTATGAGGCTTGAATATGTGAGTGTTTGAATTTGAGAGTGAGTGGGATTTGGGAAAATAATTAAGAGAAAAAGGTGAACAATTCTAGAGAATTCTCACTGTTTTCTCCCTATTTTCGCCAAGGTGCAGTTGTGAAATGTGTTGTTGCTTCTTATTTCTGGGACTGGAGGCCTCAATTTATAGGCCTCTGAAAACTCCATTTATGTCCGAAAGGATGAGAAGGGAAGCGTGCACTGTTCATTAAATGCAGCTCCAGGCTTTGGACACACAGAATATTTTCAGAAAATTCAAACTGGTTACTGTTTTTCAGCTTACCAGAATAGGATTTTTCCAATTTCTTTTCTTTTTGAGATTCTTTTCTAGGTTTAACCTTAAATAACAATGCCCACTTTACCCTTGCTTGGTTAGAAAAGTTAGGAATGTTAGGAAATGTTAGGAATGTTAGGACCTTCGTTAATTTTGTAACGAAAATACTAACAATTCAAATTGGAGCACTTACACTATCTAATGTAGTGACGGAAATCAAATTTCGTCTAAAAGATGGTATAATAAATACATTATTCAAAACCAAATAATATCCGGTACTATGAGATAATCTAAAAGTCCCTATGCCCTCCACCTCTACCAGCTTTCCAGCTCCCATGTAGATGTATCTTTCATCTTCATTCGGCGTTCGGTAGTTCAGGCAACCCTGCATACATGAACTTATGTGAGTAGTTGCACCAGAATCTAACCACCATGTATATGAAGGGATTGAAACTAAATTTGCCTCAGTACAAACAAAGCTAAATGACATACCTTTCTTAATTCGACATTGGCGATACTTAGGGCAGTCGTTCTTCATGTGAGTAAGGTCCTTGCAAAAGAAGCATTTCTTAACCTTTTGATAATTTGATGATCCCTTAGGCTTCTTTGTTGCAACCGCAATCTCCTTAATACTTTTTATGTTGCTGCTAACCCTGATCCAGGAAATGCAATGAACAGATAGTTACAGGAGCTGAGGGAAATGGTGATGAATGTATCGGGGATAACCCTGCCATACCATTAATCCTCTCCAACTTGTTACAATGAGTCACGATTTAGTCCTGTTATCGCCAACATGGTGATACCAAAAAAGTTCACTATTCCACACATGAAGCAGTATGATGGGACGACCGATCCTTTGGAACACATCGCCTTATACCAGGAAAATATGGATGTGATTCATATCCCCTTGCAATTCAAGGAAGCCTGCCTTTGTAGAGGATTCAGTTCTACCTTGACTGGGGCAGCCCTACGTTGGCTCATCAACCAGCCCCTAGGCTTCATTGGATCTTACGCTCAACTTATTAAAATGTTTACTAATCAATTTTCTTGTAATAGAGTCTTTGAAAAACTAACCAATAATTTATACAGGATCGTTAAACAACCTGACGAATCCTTGAAAGACTACTTAAGCAGGTTCAACAAAGAAGCTGTCGACATCCCCAGCATGGATATGTCTACCGCAACGGAAGCTTTCAGAATGAGACTCAAGAAAGATTCCCCCTATTATGAGGAATTAGTAATGACTCCTTGCAAAAGACTCGAAGAAGTCAGGACGAGGGCTATAAAATTCATTAGGCTGGAAGAGGACAAGTTGATGCAAGTGAAAGCATCTAAAAGAACTGTTACTCCTGAACATTCTGGCGGTAAGATGGAGACGTCACACTCTAAATTCAATAGGGGCAAACCCTACTCTAAAACTGAACACTCTAGCATTAATGCCGTCATTGATAGTACTAATGAAGATGAATTACCTTACCCTAAGATAGATGACTAATGTTTCTCAGTTGACATTGCAGGACTCATACACGCCCTGGACAACCTGGGAGAAAAGGCAAGATGGCCTAAAAAGTCTGAAAAAGGCTCCGGATGGAAAGATAAATCTAAATGGTGTGCCTACCACAAAGATTTTGGGCATACCACTGAAAATTGCATTGCCTTAAGGAAGGAAATTAGCCACCTCTTGTCCAAGGGTCACCTCAAAGAATTGTTGGGCAAGCGGCATGGACGGAACGACAATCAAGAGCCACAGACAGAAAGCCCCTCGAATCCTCCAGTCCCAACCAAGGTGGTCAATATGATCAGTGGAGGATCAGACATATGTGGTACTTCTTACTCCGCCGCCAAACGTCATGCCTCAGAATCCAAGGAGGACAGGATGAACTTGCCAACCAGATCGGCAACGATGGAGAGTGTTCAAGAGATCACGTTTGACGAAGACGATAAGGGTGACATCCTAGACCTTCATCATGATGCACTAGTTGTTACTCTGCAGGTGGCCAATTGTTTGGTGAAGCTGTAAGTGCTCCAATTTGAGTTGTTAGTATTTTCGTTAGAAAATTAACGAAAGTTTTAACACTTCTAACATTTCTAACAATTCCTAACATTCCTAACAAAGTGAGGGTAGATTAGGGATTGCCATTTAAAGATAAGCCATGGAAAAGAATCAAAAAAGCAAAAGAAAGGTCAAAAACCCGAAATGGAAGCTGCTGGAACATTTTCTGGTTGCTTAATTTGAATTTTATTCTTCCTGTCCAAAGCCTGGAGCAGCATTTAATGAACAGTGCATGCCTACGAACCCATCCGTGCGGACATCATTGTAATTTCAGAGTGCCTATAAATTGAGGCCTTCAGTCACAGAAATGAGGAGGAACAACACATTTTACAACTGCACCTTGGCGAAAAATAGGGAGAAAACAGTGGGAATTCACTTGAATTGCCACCATTTTCTCTTGAATCTTTCCCAAATCCCACTCACTCAAAACACTTTCAAATCACTCTCATACATACACTAACCCAAGCTCAAATCACCCCTTAGGAGAAGGATTAGAGAGAAAACATAGAGGACTTCATTGTTATCTACTTGTTTTCTCTTTGACCAACTCTAATCACAAACCCTAAACACATTCAAACCCTAAACACATTCAAACCCTAAACACATTCAAGCCTTGAATCCATTCAAACACAAACAAAATGGAAGATAGGTATAACCTCCTTCTCCTCACCCTAAAATTCTCTCATCCATGCATGCATTTTCAAACTCCAAAATGTAGTTTGTTCATCTTCTTGCTCTAGATCCAAGAGGATCACCATGGAAGTTCATCTCCATGGATGATCCTCTACAAGGATCAACATTACTTTCAAAGTGTTTTTACTTACTTGCAAACATGTTTTCAAAACCCTAAAAATCATTTTCATACATCAAATCTTCATTTTCAAGGATAAAATTCCCCTTCTCAAGCAAATGAAATGCTTAAGTCCTAATGTACCCCAAGGATAGCTTGATATAGTAGATCACCACTAAAATGTTTAGTGATCACTAATCAAAGCTTAGGGAAATGGGGACAAGAATGGATGCCAAACCCCCTTTAAATCATGTTTTTCTTCAAGAGGAAGTTGCTGTCCAGTAACCTTTCTCTAAGACCTCTGTCCATAGTCTAATTTTTTGGATATACAGAAACTTGAAATTTGGTATTGACTACAAAATACTTTTTGTAGCCAACATACAGATATTTCCATACATATTTTTACTTTAATTTTTGCATGAGTAAAACTCCCTTTTTTAAATTTACTTTTAAAAGTCAGTTCATCAGTTTCTGGAAGTCCAGATTTCATATCTGAGATTTCCAGAAGGTTTTGGTCCATCAAATCACCTCCAAATGGGAAAATTCTTTTACAAAACCTTATTTAAGGTGTTTTGGACAACTTTCATTCTCGGACTCTCCCAAGATTCTGAGATTTTTAAGTCCTTAAACCCATTTTAAAATAAAGTGTCCACTGCCTTTTTCATTCTGGCAGAAATGTTTTTCAACTTCAAAAAATCTTTTGAGTACCAAAACTCAACCCAAAAATCATACCAAAAATCGTAGGACTTTTTTAAAGTCTAATAAAGAGTTCCCAATTTTTACTTTTCAGTTTCAACTTATTTTGGCCAAAACACACACACACACACACACACAAATGATTTTTAATGCTTGGAAGACTCGTTTTACGAGGCATTCTGGGTGAACACTAACGTTCTTCCCGGCGTGTAACGTGACCTCCGAACCCAAATCTCTAATCTCGGGCATTTTTCAAAGTTTTGGCCTTTAAAATAAAAATGGCGTGGCAACTCCGTTTGATTTCAAAAAAAAATCGGGTGCATCACAGTGGCGACTCCGCTGGGGACTTAAATAAGCTTTATCTTAAAAAAAAAATGATATTTGGTATATTGGTGGAAACCATTAAACTTCCCGTTATCGCCTCCTAACACGAGTCGGGGATAAATTGTGGTTTAACAATCCCACGTACCGGTATCATTGTTTTCAAAAAAAAAGCTTTTGAGGGTCAAGCTTCCGTCCCGGCATTTGAAATCATTTGTTGTGTGTGTGTTGATTTTTCACATTTTCGTGTTGTTTTGGCCGCCTCGGAAAAGTCAAAATTTTGACTATCGGACCCGTTGCCTTGAATTATGTGCTTATGTGTTATTTTCTTTCAAAAAAAAAGAATTTCAAAAAAAAATTCAAAAAAAAAGGAATTTCAAAAAAAAAAAGATTTTCAAAAAAGAAAGATTTATCAAAAAGAAATTTTTAAAAAAAAAAAAAATCATGCATCATACTTTTTAAGACACATGAAAAATTTCTATTTTACTCAGAAAAAGAAGATAGGCGCTTGCACACTACACGCACATGACCTTACACTGCACACTACGTCCCTAACCCGGGGAAATCCCTGTCGCGGCCCGTTTGGTCTTATTACGCCTCTCGGTGCAAGCACGGGACTACCCAAACATCCCATGGAGCCTCGTGTCGACCATGCACTTGTCCGTGACACACTTTGTCCGAGACCCGGTTGGTTTTTAGTCTGGTCTATGTCATGCCCTGTCTGTGTATAGACCTTTCCTTTCAAGCCTTAGTCGGCATACCAAGTCAATATCTTTCGGGGACCCTAATCAGTCGAAGTCCTGCCGATTTTCCGTCACGGGCTTTGACCAGATATTGACTGGCGCCTTGACTTTGACTCTGACTGGCACAAATTATACACTGACTCCCAGCATGACACTGAGTCATCAAGAATTAACGATTATTTCATGCCTAATTACGGCCTAATTGACGACAAGTCAAGATAAATTGTGGATATTTATCAGTCCGAATCATGCCGACTTTTGGTCGAGCCCTCGGACATGATCTTGACTTTGACGTCAGCTTTGTCCGTAATTTACATCGAATGCTCGTTAAGACTCGATTACCCGCCAGACTTTTAGGATCGTTTTTCTTTCGGTCGGTGGGACCCGCTTGCCCTATAGGACCCTCGCCGGGCCATCCGCCCAGGAGGTCGAAATACGGGTGGAATACGAGGGGCTTATAGACGTAGTGACGGGGCCCACCGATCCGTGATCCAGTAGTTTGCGAAAAAGAAGAGCAATCTTTTCCAACCGATTAGGTTAATAAAACATGTTTTAAGTAAACAAGAACAAATAACTGCATGTTGCATGAGTCCAAAGCCCAAACACCTACCCTCCTTCTATCCCCAGACATCTGAACCCTCGTGCCTTTTCCCCCGCAGCTCCTCACAAAGGTTGGTTCCGAACACCGGGTCACCGTTTGATCAGTTGGGAAGAGTCAAGCGCATCGTCAGCTTCGCCGTTTGTTCCGACTCCGGGTTTCAGAATGTCTGCATCAGCCGGTAATGATGGGGACAACGTCACTCCGCCTCCCGGGACCCTCGGACGTAACATCGGTGGAATCGGTTAGCGAGAACGTATGAGATTACGACGGGAAGCACGGCTGAATAGCCTTATGGAGGCTATCAAAAGCCATGGTTTGGCCGCCAGCCTCAATCCCGATGGCACCTTCACCGTGGAAGAAGAAGAGGATGCCAATCCCACTCTCAGTCGCCCTGATTACTCCAGGATGCCACCACCCACCTCCTATGGTACCACTACCAGAACCCATGCTCCTCGATCTTCGGGTCAGCCAGCTCCCCAGCTTTAGACCACTGGATCCATGCAGCCCGACGACACGAATCAGTTCGCAGTTCCTCAGTGGGGGCAAAATCAGTACGGAATGTCTTCTCATGGTTGGGGTTACCTCGGAATGCCACAGCTGATTGGGATCCCGCCTCAGTTTGGAACCGATCAATTCGGGCCTTCGTAGCAACAGTTCAAAGGGCCACAACAACAGTTCGGCATGCCTCAACAGCCGTCAGGAGCCCCTCCTCAGAATGATGCTAGCTCAGCTGCTCCTCCCACAGCTTTCACAAACCCATTTCTCACTCAGGGTTCGATGGGTTACCAAACCTCCATCCCAATTTCATCAGAATCACCAGGACCGCATTACCCCCGGGTTATACACCATCGCCTCGGCCCGGCCATGCAATTCAACAATCGGGGACGCACTCGCACCTAAGCCTACTTATGGGTCTCACTCTGGAAATCCAAGCTACCCGGCTACATCAGGACTACCTCCACCCACTTTGCCAGTTGAAAATCAACAGCAGGCCGCAAGGTTCTATCCCTTCGCCCAGGCTCCTACTTATGCTCCCCCGGGAAATTTGGGCCAAGGACAGGTTTTCACCTACGTCCCCGGATCGGCCATTCCCTCCATTAGTCTGCCGCCAGTGGTAGCTCCTCTCTCTAGCTCGGCCACTAGTTTGAATGCAATGACTCCGCCACAAGACCCTCATCTGGCCTGGTTCATGGAACAGCATAAGGAAATGAAAGCGCAGATTGCTGAATTGACCGCTAAGAAGTCTGCCTTCCGGCCTACGAGCCCGGACTCCATCGTTCCCCTGCCTCACAAATTTGTTATGCCGAATCTGGACATCTTTGATGGTACTGCATGCCCGAAAACTCATCTGGACACGTATACCTTGGCAATGAAGGCCAAAGGGTGTACCAATCGGCCATTGGCCGACTACTTGATCTATCTTTGAAATCCAGTGCCTTAAAATGGTTCTTCCGCTTAAAACCCGAGGCCAGGGCTACATGGGACCAGATTACTAATGCCTTCACAGAAAAGTACAAGGCCAACTTGGAATGGGAAACAAATAGAGTTGATCTGCAGACAACAGTGCAGCGTCCCGACGAGAATGTTGGGGACTTCTACAAACGGTGGAATCTGAAACTCAGTGAGATGGCAATCCCTCCTTCTAAAGAGGAGCAACTGGACATCTTTCAGTCATGCCTGAAACCACATCTGAGGGCCTCCCTCAGTCACTTCCCGTACTCAGACTTACGGGCCATGGTTAACTCCGCAGCTAAGTTTGAAAAGGCTTACAACCGGCCAACCGCTGCACGCTACGGATATCGGGCTCCTCCTTCCAACACCGCTCCTGCTCCTGCTAAAGGCAAAGAGGTGATTAATTACGCGGGACAGGAATGTAATAACACAACTCCTTTTGCTCCCAGAAAACCAGCCGAGCCCAGGCCACGGGTCATGAACCTCGAAAACTTTGGGATGCCTCTGAACGACATCTTTAGGGGGCTGGTGAAAGAAGGCTTGCTGCGGCCTTTGGAGAATTTCCAACCCAGGAATCCGAACGCTCCTGTGGATACCTCAAAGTATTGTGCTTTTCATCAAGCCCACGGACATTTGACTGACAACTGCTTCACTCTGAAAAAGGCGATCCAAGGCTTGATAGAGCAAGGAAAGTTGGAAGGCCTCGAAGGGCCTAATATAGTAAAAAATCCTCTGCCAAGGAACCATAATCAGGTAAATATGATTGAATGCGGAGAACCTTCGCATGCCCAGGAAGATGCCGATGAAGGTCCCCAAATACCCATGGCCAACCTTGTCGAGGATCCTGAATTCGGATTCCCCCTCAACCTTGAGGATGATGAACAAGTCAGCCCACCCTGGTCTCATGTCAGAGATTTCCTGCAAGAATACGAGGCCCGCCATTTCTCGGATGAAGGGAAAGCTGATACTAAAGAACTGGGGCTGTTCCGGTCAAAACATGAGAAAACCATTTACACAAGATGGTTAGAACAATCGAGAAGGATCGAGCAAGAAAGCTTCAGACGGGCGCCTGTACTGGGGCTTATCAGCAAAGAGGCCGAAGAGCATCTGGAGCTAGTACACTTCTGCAAGTTGGCTCTGGGAGAAACCAAATACGATCCCGAAGACAGTGAAACTGAAGAATCAGAGGAGGAGGATTGCTTCTATATCCTGCCTGGAGTCAAATACGTGCCACCCCCTCTCACTCTTCCCCCGCAGTTTCTGGGAGGAGAAGCTGAGTCACAATTACCACTTCCGGGAATGGGAGCATATGACAATTTCTGCAGTTGCACGCACCCGTATTCCCCTAACGGGTTTGATCGGCATTCCCTCTCAGCCGAAATCCCGGTAGTATGGGAAGATGATTCCAATGACAGCGATGACGATGATGATGACGAGAGCGAGGAGTCAACTGAGGCCCCAGATCCAGAATCAATCTGGAACAACTAGGCCGAAAATAATGCCATGGGAGCCAGACACAATGGTTGGTTGTCAGCAAGCGACGATGAAGAGCCACCCGAAAATGCAAGTCAGATGCCAATAGGGATGGGCCCCCAAGAACTGCACCTCATAAGATGCACCTGTGGTCAGTGTCCGGATACTTCAGAGGATGAGGGACAACAAAGCCCGCGCCCAGATCCGTACACATCCGAAATCCTAGAACACAATGTTCCTTATAAGAACCTAGCCGGTGAATGGAGAGGGTTCATTGAAGCACTGGTCGAGAATGGAGGATTTCAACGACCAGAAGATAAGGAATTCGTGAACGTCATCGGATCTTTTTCTTCTTTCCCGAGAACGGATGGCATAACAACCGTGAGGGTCACAACCGAGCCGCTTGAGCACAGCGAGTGCCTGCAATCACTAAAAAAGGTTATTGATCTAAACGTCTCCCCAGTAGCTTTCATACCTATGGATCCACATGACGCCTTCCTAATTGCTCCAGTGCCCGACAACGGACCCCGGGCTGATAGTCGAAGATCTGATAGAGAGAGGGAAACTAACTCCCATCCGCCCGAATGAGAAAATAACCATGGTCAGATCAAATCCACACCGGAACAAAGTAACACTCCTTGTCAGGGTTACCCAAGAAGAGGTCACCTTCCCCGAATGTATGTCAGCTCTCAGAGAAGTCCTGGAAACCGGCATGATACCGAATGCGCCTCCCACACAAAATGCTATAATCATCTCCAGCTCTGAGTATTACAGAAAGGAACCAGAATGGTTGCACTATACCGGGGATGAGATCGAAAAGCCACCGAGCCCCGACAATAGCGACTCTTGTTGTATGATAACTATGAGCAAGGCAGGCTATGGGAGCGAATCGGAGGACGTCCTAGTGTAAGTACCCAAATCTGGCTCATGCCTTCCGGTTAAATTTCCCGGCAATTTCGGTAAGTTTCCCGATAATTCCCCGGACCTTCCTAGTGTTCCGGAAATGTTCTGGAACAGTCCCAAATTAAAATTAGGGCTGAAGGAAGCCTTCCTAATTAAGAAAACACATTTTTCTTAATTAGGAAGAAGGTTCTAGAATAATGCCACCTTGCATGGTTCTAGAATGCTGAGTCATTGTGGATAAGCCCGCACGGCTGCATTAGCCCAAGGTCTCTAGCCGCACGGCTTCATTAGCCTTATCCAGACTGCCTATAAATAGAGCCCTCCTCTACCCACAACAAAAAAAACAACAACAATACACACACTCCATAGCAATACACTCAGTCACTCCCAAGACGTGAAGAATATTGGTGAAGGCTCAAGAAGGTGAAGAAGAAGGCCAAGAAGCTCCCTCCCTCCTCCTTGAAGATCCAAGACCAATCTCTCCTCCTAGCTCCGACCAAAGAAGCAAAGGAAGCAATTGGTAACCTCGCACTCCCTAACCTTGCTTTTAATTGATATACTTGCTCATTGCATTCATATATCTTGCTTGGGACTTGGCATTCATAGTTAAAGATCACATCTTTATCACTCCCCTTTCCCTTTTTGCATGCATTAAGACCTCATTTGTCATAAAAATGTAGTCTTTTTCATAAAGGTGCATCCTTTGCACCTAAAGCCCCCATTTTCAAATAAAATGTCATTTTTATGCATCATTTGCATATAAAAACTCAATCTTTTCAATAAAAATGCATCCTTTGCATTCAAAACCCCTTGTTCAAGCATCATTTGCTTTAAAGACCATGTCTTTACCATAAACTAGCATCATATGCTTTTCAAAATGCAATCTTTATGCATCATTTGCATAATGAATGCCAATTTCTTCAACAAAAATGCATCATTTGCATATAAAAATTCAATCTTTTCAACAAAAATGCATCATTTGCATAAAAATCAAATCTTTATGCATCATTTGCAATAAAGTTTATTTCTTTAAACTAAGTGCATCATTTGCAACCCAAAAATGTCATCTTTTCATTAAAGTGTCATTTTTCATCATGCATTTCCCCTATCCCCCAACCTAGGAACGGACCGGTGTAAAAGATCCTATCTTTACATCGTTCCTTCCATTAAAGGTTCACGATTTCTTTAGAAAGGGATACCTTTGAACCCTATATCTCCGATTATCGCTTAAGAAAGAGTATGAAGCCTCTATACTAGCTCGGCCGTCTTAAAGCGTAGGATTGATGGGCTAAGGACCCTCCTTTTCTAAAGAACCTCATCTTTGACCAAAAGAGAGTCATTCTCTCGATCACGCAAGTCCCGAGGGTCCCGAGGTTTAAAATGCGATGATCACAAGTCATAAGATGAGGACGGGATCATAATCCCAAATACATAAAATTCCAAGGAATCCCGAGCGACAACCAACAAATGGTTTGTACGTCCGGAAGACAACTTGGGACATTCCCCCCCTTATTTTCAAACACATGCACACAAGAAAGCACGCAAGCAAGCACGATTACTGAAATCTTGGGAGACTTGCTCCGGCAAGGCACTTTGGGTGAACGCCAAACGTTCTTCCCAAGGGGTAACTTAACCTCCGAACCCAAGTAAAAACCTTTTTTTCAAAGTTTTGAGGTAATCAAAATGGCGTGGCGACTCCGTTTTTCAAATAACTCGGATGTCTTCAAACTCGCTTGAATCCAACACAAAATTTGGGCACCACATTCACAGTTTGGCAACTCTGCTGGGGAAAACCCAAAGGAGAAAAGCTTTTATTTTCAAAACAAAAAAAGCGATACTCGGTATATAGGTGGAAACCACTTACCCTTCCTGTACACTCCCTGACGTGGGAGTTGGGATAACCGGTGGTTTAACAATCCACGTACCAGTATCCCTTTTCGAAAAAAAAATAATAATTTTGAAAAAAATAGAAGAAAGCTTTTCCCTTTGAGCGGGTTAGACTCCCATCGCCGATTTCATTAATCGCGCTTGCTTTCTTTACCATGCATTGCATCATTTGCATCTTGGAATTTGTGCATACTTTGAAACGGGAAATAACCCGAAAAATAGCAAAAGGAGTGGAACCTGGAAAATTGATCCATGCAGTCGTACGGCTCAATCCTCATTGGATTCTGACCGGGCGACCTCAGTGGCAATTCCACCAGGAAATATCATGGTTAATCTGGCGGTCCTAGCACTTGGGGCTATTCGGCTCCATGACCGGCCAGGGCTCCCAGAAAATTTACGTGCTTATGTGTTGCATTTTCCCCGTCCCGAAAATCATTCCTTTAAAACACATTTCTGAAAATCTCTGTTTTAACTCAAAAAGGAACATTTTTAGGAAGACCGCACACTACGCGCACCTGATATATCCTGTACACTTTTGCACGCACGTCCTTCAAACCCGAGGGTGGTTCCAGCGATCACGAGACAGCCTTACGATGCTCCGGGCGTGCACGGAATCATCCCAACCTCCCCATGGCGGCCCGGTGTCGACCAATGCACAGTCCGTGTCACACGTTTCAAAAAACCGTGACTTTTGGTTGGTTTTTGGTCTAGTCCGTGTCATATAGCCCAGTTGCATACCCACGTAAAGGTCAAGCCTTAGCTCATAACGGAAGCCAAGATTGTCGCTCAAGCGAAATTCTGCCGAAATTCCGACAAGGAAAAATCGGTGGGATCTTGACTCCGACATTGACTATTGACCTTGACCCGCACGGAATGCATAAGAGTCAAGACCAAGTCTTTGCCAAAAATCAAAAGATCATTCGCTCAAGCGAAGCTCTGCCAAAATTCCGACAAGGAAAAATTGGCAAGATCTTGACCGGCATTGACTTCGATTCTGACTCACGCACTGCGTATGCAACGAAGTTCAATGTGACACTGTGTCATCCGGCTTTTTACCGCCCGACCCATGCCTATTATTCTCTCGGACATTACCGAAAGTCAGAAACCGTCATTCGCTCAAGCGAAACTCTGCCAAAAGATCCGTCAAGGCAGAGAGACGAGACTTTCCCGGTATTGCCTTGACTATAATCCGCATCGCTCGTGCGTTGAAAAGTCCTATGACCCGCTAGACCCGATAGGAGCGTTCTTTACTCTCGGTCGGTGGGATCCGCGTGCCCTATAGGACCCTCGCCCGGGGCTGTCCACCCTGGGAGGTCGAAATACAGGAGGAATACGAGGGGCTTATAGACGTAGTGACGGAACCCACTGATCCAGGATCTAGAGTAGTTGCGAAAAAGAAGGGCAAACCCCCTTTTCCAACCAAATAGAAATAAATAAAAGACATTGTTTTAAGTAAACTTGAACAATTAATGTAATCATAATTGCATTTTCCTATCTCGACCTTTCATGGTCAAACCCCTAATCTTTCCAATTTTCTATCCCGACCTTTCGCGGTCAAATCCCTAATCGAGACCTCCTCAGTCCGATTTCCGATTTTCCCATCTCGACCTTTCGCGGTCAAATCCCTAATCGAGACCTCCTCGGTCCGATTTCCGATTTTCTATTCCGACCTTTCATGGTCAAACCCTAATCGAGACCTCCTCGGTCCGATTTTCGATTTTCCCATCTCAACCTTTCGCGGTCAAGTCCTTAATCGCGACCTCCTCGGTCCGATCTCCACTTCCAATCTTGACCTTCCAAGGTCTCATCTTTTCCGATCAATTAGGATTAGGAGAAAATGTGTTTTAAGCAAAAGTTAAGCGATAAGTGCATGTTACTTGAGCTTTCAGCCTAAATACTTGCCTTCGAGTCTAAACCTCACCCATCTCTGAGTCTAAACCTTGCTTACCCTAAGTCTAAATCTTGCCTACCCCCTAGCCTAAACCTTGCCTGTCCCTTTCCCGCAGCGAGAAAGAAGTGGGCTAGAATACCGGGTCAGCGGCTTTTCAGAAAACCTTAGGTTCAGACAGTTCATCGGCCCGTAGAGTCAGAATGGCAGATTTGACAGAAAACAGTGAGGGTGCAGGGAATCAGATGGTTAGGAAGGAAGAGTTAGTCCTGGCTTTGGAAAGCGCCCATAAGGTTCATCAAGAACAGCAAGCCATGCTCATTGACGCACTCCGTCGTCATGGAGTTCAGGTCACAGTTGAGTCGAACGGTTCTCTGGTGGTAGTCGAAGATGAGACTTTGGAAACAGTGATTTCAGTCCCTTCATCCTATGACCAAGACCCCCCTGCCTATAACCAATACCTTCCTCCATCCACATACGATCCCTTGCCAAGGACCACTTCTCCTCAGTCCTTTCCAACATCCCAGCTCATCCGGGCTCCATCGCCCTCAGCTCCTCAGAACGGATTGGGCTTTACCCCACCTGTTTCTCAGTTTCAGCAATACCTGCCAGTTTATGCTCCAACCTCACATAATCAGTTTGAGATATGTGGCTATGTTCTGAGGCCCCTATATCCACCTGAGTGCGATCATGAGTTGCCAAAGGATGATTCGAGTTTTCAGCTGTCACCTACCGGACTTAATGAATTCAGCCGTCAGTTTGCTACTACAAGTCCTGTTGCCAGTTCCGGTAACCCGAGAGTCCCCGTTGACCCCCATGTGGCAATGTTGATGGAGCAAGTGAAACAGATGCAAGAAAAGTTTGACCTCATGATGAGTATCAATACTCCCTTGACCCAAGATGTCGGACCAGGCAAGGATATGGCTCCACCAAGCATAATCCAATGTCACCAAGTGCAAGCGATACTGCACTGGCTCAAAGATCGCTCTCACAAAGGAAAGAGTGTCGTAGCCTCCTTCAGCCAAATCCCACAATGGAACCAATTGGACAGTGAAGATCAAAGTCTTGAGAACAACAAGGTCTCCCAAAAACCTCGCTCCTTTCACTTTGAAAATGCAGAGATGCCTTTAAGCAAGATTCTGGAAGAGCTAATGAAAGAAAAGCTGATAAAGCCACTGGAGAATTGGAAGCCCAGGAACCCCAATGTTCGGTTGGATGAGTCCAAGCATTGTCTTTTCCATCAATACCATGGGCACAACACTGACAATTGCACCTATTTGAGGCATGAGATCCAGAAGTTGATAGAAAAAGGGAAGCTCGAGAACCTCCATGGGCCAAAAATAGAAAGTTATGGTAAGAGGTCAATTCAGGAAGTGCAAGGTCAGAAACGTCAGCCTGATGATTTTGGGATGCCCATGAGCAAAGTTTTCGATGATTTGGTGAAACGAGGTCTTCTCACACCTCTCGAGAATTATAAGCCAAGAAACCCCAGTAGAGTTGACATGACCAAGTTCTGCGAGTACCACAAGCATTTTGGTCATGTGACAGACAAGTGTGTGGATCTGAAGAAAGAAATTCAGTGGCTGATCTACGAAGGAAAGCTCAAGTTACCTAGCAGTCCAACCCGCGAAGAGTAGCTAGACTAGGGTCTACTTATCCTTAAGTAAGATAAAAAAAAAAAAAGGATTATAGTCACTCAGTCAACCTTCGTAGGTTCTAGTACTTTTCTTTTTCAATCAAGTCCTCTACGGACATTGTATTTAATCTTCAATTTTCTATAAAAGAGTCTTCTTATTTTCTTACTAGACTTAAGACATTATTTGCACACCTACATTATATTTAATGAAATGGTTTTATTTCATATGATCACTTGCATTGGTCAACAAATAATCTCTCGAAATAATTCACGTTCCGATTAATCGGTGTGAGAAAGTCAACCGATGCTCTCCCTACCCCACAAAAGGCCTCCATCAAGCCATACACTTTCCTTACTTCACAAAAGCCTTCATTAAGCCATACACTTTCCCAATCATGCCCCCACCTTCATCTTGACCAAGTCAACGACGGCGGCAACGTCAAGGGACAACAAAAGGCCACTCAGCTTCGAAAGATTGACCCCGTGTCGACAACAACATAGGAGCTTAACTTAGACCTCAAGGATGTCGAGAAAAAATTCAAGCAGGGGCTTGCCTTGGCCCTCAGGTGCTTCAAAAAAAAATGTAGTGCAAAAAGAGTAATACCCAGCTAGGCTGAAAATCCCCAAAAAAAAAAAAAAAGGGGCAGTCTAGGCAAAAAACAGGGTTGCACATAAAAAAAAAAGAGAGAAGGAAAAAATCTTGGTGCAAAAAGAGTAATGCCCAGCTAGGCTGAAAATCCCAAAAAAGGGCGGTCTAGGCAAAAAACACGGTTGCACATATAAAAAAATAATAAAAGAAAATGAGGCCAAGGACCCAGCACCGCCCATTAAAAGCTTGACGGACAGGCAAGTTCAAAGCTCAGAGAATGAAAGTTGTCGATAGGACGGTCGAAGCAAAGCCAGAAATATTTCATAAGCCTGTAGGCACGTGTAAATCCTTTCTCCCCCAATGAAAGAGGAAGCAATCAGAAGCAGCCGTCCAAGAATGACTTGGTCAAGGAATCATCCCGAGGCCCACGCCTCATCATCTCATCCTAGCCTTTTCACTAAAGGAACCACAAATCCCATTTCCCAAAACAGTCCGGCCAAAGCCGAACTACGGCGACCTGAGCTCCTCACAATGAGGGGAACGTAGGCAACCAGCAATGGTCCGGTCATAAACATATCCAAATTCCCGAAAACCCGGTCGCATCAAGTGACCTCTCCCATAGACACAGTCAGATTCCAGAAAACCCGGTCTCATCAATGACCTCCCTATACACGAACCTTTCTTTCACACCAGCCAACCTTGATCCGTGACACTGGTTGACTTTCTCCTCATGATTAATAAGAATGTCTTTCTTCATATCGAGATTAATGGTTGAATAACCCGAACATCAATAAAGGGTTTTAAGCAATTTTGTGATCATTGTAAATAAAACACGTTTTCAGATGTCTTGACAAGTCTTCTCTTTCTACATCTTAGGAAAAATAGTGCTAAACACTGATTTTCTGTCAGCAGGGGCTTCCATACACTTTTACAAACCCTTCTACGCTTATACTCTCTCAAAAGAGTCAAACCCAGAGCGAGTTTCGTGCCTACATTGAATAAGGCCATCAAAATAACACAAAATCGGGACCTGTTCCCACCTTTCTAAAAATATGCCCCTGCATGTATAAATTCTTTTCTTTCACATCTTCTTAAGGTTGACTGATTGACTAAAAAAAAAAAGGGGGGGATAGGTTTCCCTCTTCTACTACAATTCGCATTAGGGCTGCCTTGACACTCTTCGAGTTTGGGGCTTGGCCAAGCCATTTCCTTAGACTGGGGCTTCTTTAGCCATTTTTGGGGTCCGCCTCAGGTTCCTCGCCCATAAGATGGATCCAGTCTTGGTCAGATCAACCTCAGGATCACTTTTACAGTACCAATCATATTGGGATCTTCTCCTTAGACCGGGGCTTCACCAAGACCTTGCCTACTCAGTTTGTCCAACCGGGGGTTTGCAACCGGGGCTTTGCCAATGAAAGGATCTTCCCTTACTTTAATAAGACACGGGGCTTTGCAGAAAGTTTTTCCTCGAGACCCGGGGCTCCGATAAGTCGCATCCATCCCTAGCAGAGAGGTTTGGTCACTTTGACATCTGCTTTAGTTGTAAAAACACATCGGCAATCGGCTTCAAATGCCGGAGTGTGAGAAAGGAACATTCACCGAGACCCGAGGTTCAAACCCAGTCTCGGCCAGAGGGAATTCTAGTCCACGTTGACAACATCTCAAGAACAACAAATGCTAGCTCAGTCCGCACCCAAGGGATACGACCCCACCTGCTTGAAACCCGTCTTAAACACATTCCATATGTACATCCAGACCCAGTCTCTACCATTGTTTCCAAGAAGAAACCACCCCTAGGCTCAAGTAACGTGCCAATTGCTAATGATAACATTTTCTCTCAAAAGCGCCTCCGTTACTTCTGTTATAACAAGATAACGCCACGCGACAGTTTCCTAATTGTCAAAAATCCAACTTTAGCTACCTCTATCCCGAATAGTGACATATGCTAAGTTCTCTAAACTTAAGCTACCTCTATCCCGAACAGTGACGTATGCTCGAGTTCCTCTAAACTTAAGCTACCTCTATCCCGGATAGTGACGTATGCTAAGTTCTCTTAACTTAAGATACCTCTATCACGAATAGTGAAGTATACTTAAGTTCTTCTAGCTTTAGCTACCTCTATCTCTGTCAAAAAGAGATAGCGCCGTAAGCTTTAGTCTTCGTTATTTCCGTCATAAAGAAATAACGCCATCTAGCTTTAGCTCCCTCTATCTCTGTCAAGAAGAGATAGCGCCGTAAGCTTTAGCTTCCGCTGGAATGAAATAATGTCAGGTGACAGCCTCCATTAATTGTCAAAACCTTCAAGGATCCTAGACATCGTTCTTAACTATCTAGTGATGCTTGAACTACGATCAAGGCTTGATTCCTCCGGGATACGTAGGTAGCCTTTTATAAAAGGTCCAGCCATCCGACCACTTTGGTCAGCTTTTCTCTTTCTCCATCCTTCAATGGTGCATAAGCTTTTTATAAAAGTCCAAGTTTCTGACCACTTTGGTCATCCCTTTTTATTTGGCATATTCTTATGAAGGATTGGTTGTTTGACTTCCTAGGTCACCCCGTTTCCATCCTTATAGGAAGGGACCAAATTTATCTTTGCCATTGCCCCAAAAAGACCAGGTATGTGACCTCTTTGGTCACCCAATTCCAACCCGTGTCGGCAATTCT
Organism: Adenophora triphylla var. japonica; assembly: GCA_022495995.1. Classification (NCBI taxonomy): domain Eukaryota; kingdom Viridiplantae; phylum Streptophyta; class Magnoliopsida; order Asterales; family Campanulaceae; genus Adenophora; species Adenophora triphylla. Next base: position 117,554 of record JAFEMH010003833.1, read on the forward strand.
AGTCCAATTCCAAAGGTTCTGTAAAGTACAGTTCAGGCTACCTATGTCACGCGACAAACCTAGCCACTTGGCATACTAAGTCGTGCGACATACATAGCCCATGTGGCTGAATTTTTACAATTTTGCCCCTGAAGGCTCAATTTTACGATTTTATCCCTCATAGGTCTGTTTTACCCCTTGTGCCCCTGGCATTTTCAATCACTTTCAATCCAGTTTTCCCTCCAGTGCCCCCGAGGCCTATTTTACAAATTTACCTCTGTGACTCAGTTTATTTGCCCTTGGCATTTTCAATTTTATTTTTCAAATAAGCAGGGTACATCCCAGTTTTCTTTACAAAAAGTTATTCGGGTGCGTCCCACTTTTCTTTACAAAAACTATTGATTCCTTCCAACTTCTTTACAAAATCCATCCTTTTTCGCGATCTCCGTTATCGCCAAATGGGATAACGATTCCTCCGGGAAATTCTCCGTTATCGCCAAATGGGATAACGTTTCCTCCGGGAAATCCTCCGTTATTGCCAAATGGGATAACGTTTCCTCCGGGAAATCCTCCGTTATCGCCAAATGGGATAACGTTTCCTCCGGGAAATTCTCCGTTATCGCCAAATGGGATAACGATTCCTCCGGGAAATTCTCCGTTATCGCCAAATGGGATAACGTTTCCTCCGGGAAATCCTACGTTATCGCCAAATGGGATAACGTTTCCTCCGGGAAATCCTACGTTATCGCCAAATGGGATAACGTTTCCTCCGGGAAATTCTCCGTTATCGCCAAATGGGATAACGTTTCCTCCGGAAAATCCTCCGTTATCGCCAAATGGGATAACGTTTCCTCCGGGAAATCCTACGTTATCGCCAAATGGGATAACGTTTCCTCCGGGAAATTCTCCGTTATGGCCAAATGGGATAACGTTTCCTCCGGGAAATCCTCCGTTATCGCTAAATGGGATAACGTTTCCTCCGGGAAATCCTACGTTATCGCCAAATGGGATAACGTTTCCTCCGGGAAATTCTACGTTATGGCCAAATGGGATAACGTTTCCTCCGGAAAATCCTACGTTATCGCTAAATGGGATAACGTTTCCTCCGGGAAATCCTACGTTATCGCCAAATGGGATAACGTTTCCTCCGGTAAATCCTACGTTATCGCCAAATGGGATAACGTTTCCTCCGGGAAATCCCCCGTTATTGCCAAATGGGATAATGTTTCTTGTTAAAAATTTCAGTTATTGCCAGAAGGCAATAACATTTCGCTTTATTTCGATCTCCGTTATTTCCGAATGACGGAATAACATTTCGACCTTTTTTCGCTTTATTTCGATCTCCGTCATTCCAAGGTGAAAGAATGACATTTCGCTCTTTCTTTCGATCTCCGTTATTCCAAGTTGAAGGAATAACATTTCGATCTCTCTCGCGATCTCCGTCATTCCAAGGTGGAAGAATGACATTTCGCTCTCTCTTTCGATCTCCGTTATTCCAATTTGGAAGAATAACATTTCGATTCAGTCAAAGCTTGAACTACGATCATGGTTGATTCCTCCGGGATACGTAGGTAGCCTTTTATAAAAGGTCCATCCATTCGACCACTTTGGTCACCCTGTTTCTTTGTCACTCCTCAGTGATAAAGCAACCCCTCATAGAAGTTCAGATATCCGACCACCTTGGTCACTCCTAGCATATCCCCAGTAGGATCAATTGCTTGACCTCCTAGGTCATTTTCTCTTCTTTTTCCCCAGCAAGAGACCAGTTTCTCTTCTTCCTCCCCCAGTGGATCCTAATTCCGAACTACGGCCTGGCTTGATTCCTCCGGGATACGTAGGTAGCCTTCCGGAGGTTCGGCCCACTCGACCACCTTGGTCACCCAATCCGTCTCGGCATTCGCCAGATCGGATCCTTTTCTATCGACAACCCCACTCGCCTTGCAAGTGACGTTGCCGAGGGGCTTCTGTAAGTACCCAAATCTGGCTCATGCCTTCCGGTTAAATTTCCCGGCAATTTCGGTAAGTTTCCCGGTAATTCCCCGGACCTTCCTAGTGTTCCGGAAATGTTCTGGAACAGTCCCAAATTAAAATTAGGGCTGAAGGAAGCCTTCCTAATTAAGAAAACACGTTTTTCTTAATTAGGAAGAAGGTTCTAGAATAATGCCACCTTGCATGGTTCTAGAATGCTGGGTCATTGTGGATAAGCCCGCACGGCTGCATTAGCCCAAGGTCTCTGGCCGCACGGCTTCATTAGCCTTATCCAGACTGCCTATAAATAGAGCCCTCCTCTACCCACAACAAAAAAAACAACAACAATACACACACTCCATAGCAATACACTCAGTCACTCCCAAGACGTGAAGAATATTGGTGAAGGCTCAAGAAGGTGAAGAAGAAGGCCAAGAAGCTCCCTCCCTCCTCCTTGAAGATCCAAGACCAATCTCTCCTCCTAGCTCCGACCAAAGAAGCAAAGGAAGCAATTGGTAACCTCGCACGCCCTAACCTTGCTTTTAATTGATATACTTGCTCATTGCATTCATATATCTTGCTTGGGACTTGGCATTCATAGTTAAAGATCACATCTTTATCACTCCCCTTTCCCTTTTTACATGCATTAAGACCTCATTTGTCATAAAAATGTAGTCTTTTTCATAAAGGTGCATCCTTTGCACCTAAAGCCCCCATTTTCAAATAAAATGTCATTTTTATGCATCATTTGCATATAAAAACTCAATTTTTTCAATAAAAATGCATCCTTTGCATTCAAAACCCCTTGTTCAAGCATCATTTGCTTTAAAGACCATGTCTTTACCATAAACTAGCATCATATGCTTTTCAAAATGCAATCTTTATGCATCATTTGCATAATGAATGCCAATTTCTTCAACAAAAATGCATCATTTGCATATAAAAATCCAATCTTTTCAACAAAAATGCATCATTTGCATAAAAATCAAATCTTTATGCATCATTTGCAATAAAGTTTATTTCTTTAAACTAAGTGCATCATTTGAAACCCAAAAATGTCATCTTTTCATTAAAGTGTCATTTTTCATCATGCATTTCCCCTATCCCCCAACCTAGGAACGGACCGGTGTAAAAGATCCTATCTTTACATCGTTCCTTCCATTAAAGGTTCACGATTTCTTTAGAAAGGGATACCTTTGAACCCTATATCTCCGATTATCGCTTAAGAAAGAGTATGAAGCCTCTATACGAGCTCGACCGTCTTAAAGCGTAGGATTGATGGGCTAAGGACCCTCCTTTTCTAAAGAACCTCATCTTTGACCAAAAGAGAGTCATTCTCTCGATCACGCAAGTCCCGAGGGTCCCGAGGTTTAAAATGCGATGATCACAAGTCATAAGATGAGGACGGGATCATAATCCCAAATACATAAAATTCCAAGGAATCCCGAGCGACAACCAACAAATGGTTTATACGTCCGGAAGACAACTTGGGACATTCCCCCCCTTATTTTCAAACACATGCACACAAGAAAGCACGCAAGCAAGCACGATTACTGAAATCTTGGGAGACTTGCTCCGGCAAGGCACTTTGGGTGAACGCCAAACGTTCTTCCCAAGGGGTAACTTAACCTCCGAACCCAAGTAAAAACCTTTTTTTCAAAGTTTTGAGGTAATCAAAATGGCGTGGCGACTCCGTTTTTCAAATAACTCGGATGTCTTCAAACTCGCGTGAATCCAACACAAAATTTGGGCACCACATTCACACCTAGCTCTATGGGCCATCCGGGGGGCAATAACACAACCCCAGACTCAAAAGCCTGTGACTTGGGAAGCAGTTATAAGGGCCGCCCAGAAAGAAGCGCATGCACCAAACTCGGCCCTCCCTAGTTGCTAGACTCCGTCAACTCGGTGGCCGATAGCCAAAAGGCTCCCAGATTGACCTTAGCAAAGATCAAGAAATCTAGTCAAGAAGCAACTGATGAGGAAGTTAACCTGTTAACCCGATCCGGGCAGATCTTCCAAGGGAATCCCAAGGTAGATAAGAAGGCCACAGATCAAGCACCTGGGGAGAACCGCCGCCCCTATGCTAAGACAGCCGAAGCTCCTGACCCCGGAAAGGAGGATCCCGTGCTCACCCAGTTGAAGCAAACACAGGCCAACATCTCTCTATGGTCCCTGCTCACCTCATCCTATCCCCACAAGCTAAAGCTGGAAGAAAGCCTGGCTCGCACTCTAGTGCCTATCGATGCTACTCCCGATGACGTGGTGCAATTAATTGGGAACATCCACTACGGGAACATAATCACTTTCACAGATCTCGACCTCCCTCAATTTGGGGCTGATCATAACGAGCCTCTCTTCATCACAGTCCAATTGGATGAACGACGCCTCCCTCGGGTCCTGGTCGACAATGGGTCCGGAATGAATATCCTTCCGGCAAAGATCATGAGCCTGCTTGATATCAAGACTACAGACTTGAAGCCTTCCTCCCTCACAGTCAAAGCTTACGACTCGACATCTCGAGCAGTCCTTGGAGTTGCTACTTTGGACCTCTGGTTTGGCCAGAAATTGATACCTGTAGAATTCCAGGTTATCGACATTTCGATCACTTTTAATGCCTTATTGGGAAGACCTTGGCCGCATCAGTCAAGGGGTCGCCTCAAGCCTCCACCAAGTGTGAAATTCGCCTCGAATGGGGACCTGACAACCATTTACGGGGATTTAGTCACCTTGGAGGGCACGGATACAGGTGGAATACCTATTCTGGAAATCAAACATGATGAGGAAGGTCTCATGCTAACAGGCTTTACGGTCGAGCCTCCTAAGGCCCAAGTTTGCAACATAGATCTGACGATCACTCGGGATAAAATCCCTCCGGTTTTGAAAATGATGAGAAAGATGAGCTATCTACCTGGCCTCGGTCTGGGGAAGCACCAACAAGGAACTCACAAGCTCATCGAGGTGAAAGGACAGAAAACTCGCCACGGCCTGGGATATGAGGCCTCCTCAGTGGACACTGCGAAAGAAAAAGAATTTGCTCTACAAAGGAAAGAAGCTATCACAGGAAGGGTCCCGATCAACAACCTTGAATCTCTCCCCTTCAGTCCTAATCTGGCTGACTACTTTGTAAAGGGTCCCACACAACCGGGTAATGTCACAGAGCCCACTCCTACAGAAGGGTGGCTGAAGCTACAGGATAGCCTCAACAAGTTCAGGGGAGCCAAAGCTAACCCGGTCCGTAGAGTGTTTCTGGACCTACCCAAGATACCCGGGGCTACCACTACCATGAAGAGTGAGTATACTTTCAGAGGCGTGCCCAACCTGGTAGAGCAGTTCGAGAAGCTTACTACCATAATTCCTACTGCCCAGGAAGGTCCGAAGCCTGAGTTTGAATTGACAGTGCCGAAAACCAAAGTCACAGAAGTCTTTTTAGATGATTGGGATGGTCCGCTTATGCCAGCTTATTCGGGAAGAGGTCCAGTGCCAGACTGATTGATTTCAAATGCATAAAGAAATGGTAGCAATGATCGAGGAAGGAGGACAGAAACAGTACAATTCCCGAGTCATGAGGCCACTGACAGCGATGCCATTAAAGAATCGGGAAACTCTCTCAGGTCCGTCTGCGACCAAAGAAGAAATGATCACCAAGCTTGGATTGGTCCCCCGTCCCTTTATGTCAATCTAGGTAGAGTCCTCCGAGTCCCTCATGGTCAAGATCAAGTCTCTAGAGTCGTCCGACGGCCTTACGCCTGAAGACTACGAGTCTGTAGCAAATGCTGTACTTCCTTTCGTTCTTAATGAAATGACGAACCTTTCTGAGTATCCCTTGATTGTCACTTTAACTAATGATAAATTAACTAATGACTTAAAAATAGTTAATGATGATTCACTAGATAAAGAAGCAGACACATTAAATGAACAATATATCAAAGAAATCTTTAAGCAGGTTGTTCGGAAAGAGGAGAATCGAGCCCAAGCTGCCGAAGAGATTTTGACGAGTGTGAATCTGGAAACTGCGGAAGAGCCTAAAGAGACGCATATTGGTAGTTTCTTCGAAGGAAATGAAAAGGATGCCCTACAAAATCCTACAAGGTCCTCAACTCAAGGAAAGTAGCTCTCTTCATCAAATAAAACATCATATGCAGATACGGATTTCCGGCCGAAATCATCTCAGATAACGGATCCCACTTTGAAGGGGAATGCGACAGGCTGCTAGCGGAATTCAGAATAACCCGTCACAAGTCATCTCCCTATAGGCCCCAAACCAACGGAGCCGTCGAAGCAGCAAACAAGACTCTGGAAAACATCATTCGGAAAATGGCTGTCCGAGGCAGAGATTGGCCCGAGAAGCTACACCTGGCACTCTGGGGCTACAGAACATCCGTCAGAACGGCAACCGGGGAAACACCATTTGCTCTTACCTACGGAATGGAAGCCGTACTCCCAATCGAGCTAGAAATCCCCTCACTCCGGCATCGTTGGAAGGTCGGATCAACGAGGTCGAATGGCTCCAGAGTCGCCATGATGAATTGGCCCTGCTAGATGAGCGACGATTGAAAGCAATGGAACATATCCGAGCTTACCAAGGGAGAATGGCCAGAGCCTTCGACAAGAAAGTGAAGCATCGCGAGATTAGGGAAGGTGATCTCGTTTTGAAAGAGAAGCCCCCAGTCCGTATCAACCCGCTTGGCAAATGGGAGCCTGTCTGGGTCGGGCCATATGTTGTCCAGAAAATCTTCTCCGGAGGAGCCATGCAACTTGCAGACCTCGACAGAAATCCTTTTGTACACCCAGTAAATGGTGACAAGCTTCGCATATACTACGCGTAAAAACACTGAGTCAAAAAAAAAGAAACAAAAAAAAAGAAAAAGAGTGCTAAAAGAGTAATACCCAACTAGGCCGAAAAGGCCGGCCTAGGTAAAAAAAAAAGGGTTGCACAAAAAAAAAATAATAAGAAAAAAAAAAAATCGGGTCGAACTACGAAGACCTGAGCCCTTTTGTCCGAAGGGAACGTAGGCAGCCGGAAATGGTTCGGTCTAAAACACAAATAAAAGTCATACTCTGACATCAATACACTGATCAGACCATGAAAGCGTCTTGAAAAACTCTAAAGCAATTCACATATTCATTACAGTTAAAAGCTTTTTGATGAGTCTAAGCTCGGTTCATTCCTACAACTGGCAACCTGCTAAAAGAAACTAAGATACATAATCGAACTAATGTGTCTGCTACGGCAAGAAAGGGATACTCAGAAACCTCGAGGTCACTCTAAGCCGCTCGTACTGGCATCCCCTCTCTTCTTCCCCCTTCGGGTCTTCTTCCTCTGAACAGGAAAAATGTCGGTCTTCCTCCTACCAAGCTCTAGTGTAGGGACAGGATCTATCAAATCAGCCTCTGTCAGGGCCTTAGTAGCCCTAGTGTCATCTCTCATCTCCTGCAGCCTAGCTTGTAGCATAGGAGTCCTCCTCTCCTGTCTCTTGACATAAGCCTCATAGTCGGTCACAGTATCTCCGCTCCGGTCGTAAGGGTTGGCCCTAGCCTCGGCCCTCCTCCTCTCCGAAACTGTCAGGTCCTCCGAACCCACAATGGCCTCACGTCGTCTCAAAATAGCCATCTGAGTCTCCCCAAAATGCCTCTCGTACAAATCCAGGTACCAAGTGGTCAGAAAAACAGGTCTCGGACGCCTGAGGATAACCCGAGGAGGAAAGACGTCATACCTCCATACTCAGGAAAGAAATGGAAACACCGAAGGATCATCCATAGAAGCAGAAGCCACCACCCTGGTGGCTATATCATCAAAGTCCTCCAAAGGAACCTGCTCCAGCCGAACCGCCTCGTAACCAAAGCCGGAATGTAAAAGCTGGACTGAGAAAGCCCCGGAAGCATAACCACGGGAGATCCATCCTGAAGTACTCTCCGAGTCTCCACTCGCCAATGAGGCACCGACCATCTGATATCTTCAGTCTGGCGACCAGCCATCCAACGCTCCCACGAGCCCTGATCATCAAAATCCACCGTAACCCCTCTCCTGGCAAATTTCCAAGGCTTGATCATGTCCGAAGTTTCCCGAAGAACCCCCAGGCGTTCCATCGCCACAAAGTCAAGAGAAACGGGCTGCCCCCGTGCATATACCGCCTCCCGGTAGCCATCCTGTCGAGAGCATGAAAAGTCTCTCCCAAGATCAAAGGTACAACATCTCTGCCCAAGCGACAGTGAACAACCACATCCAACAGAGCCCGATGACAAATCCCAAAGGAATAAACCATGAACAAGGTACCAAACATGCAAAGTGCAAAAGCATCCCAATAGGCATCATCCACCAAGCCTAAGCCCCTAAATCTATCAGGAAGACCAGAAATGTCAAAATGATCGGGACTACGAATCATACCTTGCGCTTCCTCCGGAGAAAGGTGAAGGAGGTTACACAACCTATCAACAAAAGAAGCCCCTCCGGGCAAAGGAACCGCAATCTCTTCCACCTCCGGGCCACCAAGTAAAGCCCGAAATTCTTCAATGGTCGGGACCACTTCATTGTAAGGAAGGCAAAAGACATGCCTTCTAGTATCCAAAAATGAGGAAGAAGCTCTCAAAAGATCATAGTCCAGAACCAATTCTTTGAGGGACCACAAGCACTTTACCTTGTACCTCTCTTCGAAAAATGACCTCCTCTCGTGCATAATTTCCCTACACCACTCCTTAAACTTTTCAAAGAACAACATTTGCTTTTCTTTGGGAAATTTTGGGGAAAATTTGGACATTTCCATGGATTTTTTTGGCTTCTCTCTCAGATTTTCAGTAATTTGAACTGAAGAAGACGAAGTTTTAATGGCATTTATGGACCAAACCAGATCCAACCACCGAAATAAATGAACCATGGAATTGTTGTCCAAAAAAAATCTGCAGCAGCTCAAACTGCTGCACAACGGAGGAATATTTTCATCCCAGTTGCTCGAACCTTGTGCAAAACCTGTCCAAACAGTTCGTATACCAAACACTCACACCCTTGACAAAAAACCGGGGCTCATGCAACAGTGCATTCATATAAAATTGCATTCATGATAGATAAAATAAAATAAAATCCTAAATTATTACATTTCCAAAAAAAAAGAGTGTGCATAAAAAAAAACGAAAAAAAAACTGTATCTGCCAAAAAAAATAATAGGTACAGTCTCGTAAATCGATCTCGAAGATCATCGGTCGAGTCCTCGGTGGCTGGCACTTTCCCCCGATCCCTCTTGCGGCTCGGGCCCGCCTCCTCAGTAGCCACGAATATCTCGGGCTCAGAATCATCCTCGTCTCCGGAGGAAGGCTCGTCTGGACCAACAGGCACACCCTGATACGGCAAGCCAAGATCAGCAAAGAAGTCGTATCCGAACGAAAACGCGTCGGATTCCCGGACGTGCGAAGAAGATCCACCATGATGCCAGACATGTCCCTGTCCATACGGATCTCCGAGAATGACGTGGTCCGAAGGCAACACCACACTGGGATCTATGAGAGGAGAAAGAGGAGTCTCGGAAGAAGGCTCGGAAGGAATAGGGGAAGTCTCCCTCTCGACAGACGCCGGCTGTGCTCGTCTCCTCCTGCCCTGAGAAGACCCACAAATAACCATGTTCTTGATAAATCTCTTGGCCCCGATCACCTGGTTTGTCAGCTTCTCCACCACCTTGGTCGGGAACTGCACGGAAACAAAAGCGTCAGAGATAATTAAGGCGAAAAATGATGACAGGAAAGAAAGGAAAAGACAAAAAAAAGAGGAGAAGGAAAGGCCATACCTTCATATCCGGACGAGGTCGGAAAGCTCGTGGAACCCGATCAGGGACAGGGATCTGTACTCTCAGCCTAACCCCGTCCTGGACATACGAAAAGCTCGATCGAGGGTACCGCACAACCCCCAATCCCTCTCTCTCAAGAACCTGAGGCGTCTTCAGCCTCCACAAGACGAATCGCGAGTACTCCTCGATCGCCACGAACCTCGAGTGGTGCTGGCCACCTCGATACTCATCCCAGGTCTCCGAGTTCTCACTCGGATGCATCATGTCAGCAGGGGGCTCCACCGGAGCCATCGCAGGTGCACCCACGCCATGTTGGCGCGTCACTCTCTCCCCCAGATAATACACGTCGCAATTCAAGCCTCTCAAGATCCTCCGCTCCACAGTCCATCTCTCGGCACCCTTCAGCTGCTCTACATCGAAGCGATCCCAAGGGTAGAATATGATCCCCTCATCTGTCTCAGCCATCGTCAAGGGTAGGCAATCCGAGTACTTGAGGGTCGTGCGCCCCCTAGAACCTTTCTTCTCCCGGGCATACTTAGACCAAGAAAGCATGGCCGGATACGCCCCGATGTACTCCGTCGGCTGCCGCCACATCGTGACGTGAAAGAACTCTAGAGCCCATACCTGCAAAAGGAAAAGGTCCAATCAATTAAGTGCGAAAAAGAATACGTGCTTAAAGAAAAGAAGGAAAGCAAAAAAGAAAGCTTGTACATCTAGAGGAAACTCGAAGCACGTCAAAGAGCGACTGACCTTAGGCTATATCGATCCGAGCAAAATATAGCTCTGCCAGCCCTGCCTCTCCCCAAGATATCTCTCCAGCCATCCCCACATCCTCCAAGGACCTCAGCAAAGCAAAAACAGCCATCCCCTCGGCATGTCCAAAAAGCGTGCTCGAAAAAGCAAACCATAAAAAGGCCCTAGCAATCTGCTCAGTGCCTATCCTCTCATCCCCAGCCTCGTAGCTCCCAATACTCTCCACGATCTTCCCGTGGACCATCGCGTACTCCATCCCCATCCCCTTTTTGGGAATAGGGGAGAATCCTAGAAGGGCCTGCAGGTCCATATCACTGTAGCCGTCTCTCCACTCAATGCTCTGTCCTTTAAAGGACAGGCCCGTAATCGCGGCATAGTCAGAAGGTGTGACCGTGGCCTCGCCCCAGAAGAAATGAAATGTGTGGGTCACGTCCCACTAATGCTGTGCCAAAGCAAAGATCAGTCCCTTGCTCTTGGGGAACTTGACCAAACCCCTCAAGCACTCGATGAACTCGTACAATCCAGTCTCAATGACAATCTGTCTAGGACTCATCATCGCCCCTCTGCCCAAAACCGGAAGCCGGTCCCACAAATAAATCACAGACTCCACCGATCCCCGAGTCTTCATTTTGTTCAGCTGCTCCGTCACGAAATTGTTTCCGCCCTGCAATAAAAAAAAAGAGAAAAACAAAAATGTCAAAAAAAAAAAAAGAAATTTTCATTTTGCATTCAAAAAAAAAGCATACACATGCATCATAAACATAAAGTTTTGCAGAAAATCGGGCAGCATGACAGCATACAACGGACCTAGCCCCATTTTTCTCGCACAAAAAAAAAACAGTTTTTTCAGCAAATACCATTCATTCATACAGAAAGCATGTCAATAATATCGAGTCAACGGAAGTAAAAACTTCGTCCCATTTTTCATAAAATAGCACAAATAAACAGTTTTTCCACAAGTCATTCATTCAATCAACGGAATCAAAAATCCGTCCCACTTTTAAAAAAAAAATCCTATTTTTACAAAAATAGCATGCATACATATCATTCATGAAGACATCATCTCATTGCAAAAAAAAAAAAACAAATCCTACAAAAAAAAAAGAGGTCCGTCCCGGATTCGGGAGAATTCCTTATCATTTCATATTTCAAAAAGAAAACAAAAAAAATGGCAAAATGCCCAAACACAATGCATACATGCAAATCTCAATCTCAAATGTCAAGAACATTATTTTCGAATTTCAAATCACAATTTTCGAATTTTCAATTTTCAAAAAAAAAAAAAATGGCGAAAATGCCAATTCTTTTTCCAAACAAAATACATATTTGGGTCACCCATATACTCATTACAACATACAAATCATCAAAATCAAGGTTCAAAGCCAAGAACATAATTTTCGAGTTTCCATTGCAATTTTCGGATCTTAAAAAAAAAAAAAAAATTGGCAAAATGCCCATTCTTTTTTTAAAACAAAATGCATATTTTGATTACCCACATACTCATTACAACATGCAAAGAATCAAAATCAAAATCTAAGGCCAAGAACACCAATTTTCGGATATTTAAAAAAAAAATCAATCACAAAAAACAATTTCAAGCAAGAAATCAACCAAGGAAGTGAAGAGATTCGAAGTATACCGTTCGGAGACTCGGATCAGTGGCCCAATGTTGCCACGCATCGGGGTAGGGCTCCTCCGCAATCGATTGCGAAAGTGTGTAATGCCTCCTCATTCGAACAAGCTCCAATCGTCTCTCCGCGACCGGGCCACGTCCTTGGCCTTGAATGGCTACTCCCGCGTGTTCCATTGCTCGAAAATCGAAGAAAATCGGAAGATTTTGAAGCTTTTTAGGCCAACAATGGCGGTTTTGCACTCTCTCCCTCGTCTCTCTCTCTCAAAATTGTAAAAATTGTGAGGAAGGAGAAGAAAGGGCGGCGGCCCCTTTTAAAATCTGTCCGGGTCACGCTCCTATCCGCGCGGACCAAAGTGAAGTGGCAAAATGACTATTTTGCCCTTTAAAATTTCAGGACTCTGCAATTTAGTCCTCAACTTAACAGAGTTAACCAAAGTTAACCAAAGTTAACCCCCTTTCAAAGGAACCTCAACGGCAGTCAAACGTAAGTCCGATTTCCCCGAGAAAGATAACGGAATCCCGTTTCTTTCATCAAAATCATCAAACGGCAGTCAAACGTAAGTCCGATTTCTCCGAGAAAGATAACGGAATCCCGTTTCTTTCATCAAAATCATCAACGGCAGTCAAACGTAAGTCCGATTTCCCCGAGAAAGATAACAGAATCCCGTTTCTTTCATCAAAATCATTAAACGGCAGTCAAACGTAAGTCCGATTTTCTCCGAGAAAGATAACGGAATTCCGTTTCTTTCATCAAAATCATCAACGGCAGTCAAACGTAAGTCCGATTTCTCCGAGAAGATAACGGAATCCCGTTTCTTTCATCAAAATCATCAACGGCAGTCAAACGTAAGTCCGATTTTCCCCGAGAAAGATAACGGAATCCCGTTTCTTTCATCAAAATCATCAACGGCAGTCAAACGTAAGTCCGATTTCTCCGAGAAAGATAACGGAATCCCGTTTCTTTCATCAAAATCATCAACGGCAGTCAAACGTAAGTCCGATTTCTCCGAGAAAGATAACGGAATCCCGTTTCTTTTATCAAAATCATCAACGGCAGTCAAACGTAAGTCCGATTTTCTCCGAGAAAGATAACGGAATTCCGTTTCTTTCATCAAAATCATCAACGGCAGTCAAACGTAAGTCCGATTTCTCCGAGAAAGATAACGGAATCCCGTTTCTTTCATCAAAATCATCAACGGCAGTCAAACGTAAGTCCGATTTTCTCCGAGAAAGATAACGAAATCCCATTTCTTTCATCAAAATCATCAACGGCAGTCAAACGTAAGTCCGATTTCTCCGAAAAAGATAACGGAATCCCGTTTCTTTCATCAAAATCATCAACGGCCATAAAACGTAAGCCCGTCTTCCCCAGCAAAAGCTAACAAAATCCCCAGCGAAGTTGACGAAATCCCATTTCCTTCCTCATTATCATCCACGGCAGTCAAACGTAAGCCCGTCTTCCCCAGCAAAGGCTAACAAAATCCCCAGCGAAGTCAACGGAATCCCGTTTCTTTCCTCATTATCATCCACGGCCGTAAAACGTAAGCACGATTTTTCTCCAACGAAACCCCCAGTAGCGTTTCGAACTACGATTGGCTTGATTCCTCTTAAGGATACGTAGGTAGCCTACCATAGGTCCAGCCACCCGACCAAAATGGTCACCCTCTCCTTCGGCAGCAGACGAAGTCCACCGAAGGACCATCCATCCCAAACCATTAAGGGAAAACATTTCAAATCAAGGTCCGAGGCACCTAAAAAGCCATCATCATCAAGGTCTGAGGCACCTAAAACGCCATCATCAAGGTCCGAGGCACCTAAAACGCCCTCATCACCAGGTTGACGCCTCAAAATAGTCATTCTAGGGTCAAAGACCCGAACTACGACTGGCTTGATTCCTCTTAAGGATACGTAGGTAGCCTATCATTAGGTTCAGCCATCAGACCAAAAATGGCCATTCCTATCCCCAGCAGAGCGGATATACAATTTCAGCCATCAGACCCAAAATGGTCATCTCTTATCCCCAGCAGAGCGGATATACAATTTCAACCACCAGACCAAAATGGTCATCTCTTATCCCCAGCAGAGTTTCTCTCAGCAACCGACTGCAGAATTCGCTCACCAGGTTGACATCCTAAAACAGTCACTTCAGGGTCAAAGACCCGAACTACGGCCGGCTTGATTCCCATTCGGGATACATAGGTAGCCTATCACTAGGTCCAGCCACTCGATCACTTGATCATCCTGTCAAATATGGAGCCTTACTCTTATCGACGACCCCGCTTCCTTCGAAAGCACCGTCGCCGAGGGGCTACTGTAAGTGCTCCAATTTGAGTTGTTAGTATTTTCGTTAGAAAATTAACGAAAGTTTTAACACTTCTAACATTTCTAACAATTCCTAACATTCCTAACAAAGTGAGGGTAGATTAGAGATTGCAATTTCAAGATAAACCATGGAAAATAATCAAAAAAGCAAAAGAAAGGTCAAAAACCCGAAATGGAAGCTACTGGAACATTTTCTGGTTGCTTAATTTGAATTTTATTCTTCCTGTCCAAAGCCTGGAGCAGCATTTAATGAACAGTGCATGCCTACGAACCCATCCGTGTGGACATCATTGTAATTTCAGAGTGCCTAAAAATTGAGGCCTTCAGTCACAGAAATGAGGAGGAACAACACATTTTACAACTGCACCTTGGCGAAAAATAGGGAGAAAATAGTGGGAATTCACTTGAATTGCCACCATTTTCTCTTGAATCTTTCCCAAATCCCACTCACTCAAAACACTTTCAAATCACTCTCATACATACACTAACCCAAGCTCAAATCACCCCTTAGGAGGAGGATTAGAGAGAAAACATAGAGGACTTCATTGTTATCTACTTGTTTTCTCTTTGACCAACTCTAATCACAAACCCTAAACACATTCAAACCCTAAACACATTCAAGCCTTGAATCCATTCACACACAAACACAAGGGAAGATAGGTATAACCTCCTTCTCCTCACCCTAAAATTCTCTCATCCATGCATGCATTTTCAAACTCCAAAATGTAGTTTGTTCATCTTCTTGCTCTAGATCCAAGAGGATCACCATGGAAGTTCATCTCCATGGATGATCCTCTACAAGGATCAACATTACTTTCAAAGTGTTTTTACTTACTTGCAAACATGTTTTCAAAACCCTAAAAATCATTTTCATACATCAAATCTTCATTTTCAAGGATAAAATTCCCCTTCCCAAGCAAATGAAATGCTTAAGTCCTAATGTACCCCAAGGATAGCTTGATATAGTAGATCACCACTAAAATGTTTAGTGATCAATAATCAAAGCTTAGAGAAATGGGGACAAGCATGGATGTCAAACCCCCTTTAAATCATGTTTTTCTTCAAGAGGAAGTTGCTATCCAGTAGCCTTTCTCTAAGACCTCTGTCAATGGTCTAATTTTTTGGACATACAGAAACTTGGAATTTGGTGTTGACTACAAAATACTTTTTGTAGCCAACATCCAGAGCTTTCCATACATATTTTTACTTTATTTTTTTCGTGAGTAAAACTCCATTTTTAAAATTTTCTTTTAAAAGTCAGTTCATCAGTTTCTGGAAGTCCAGATTTCATATCTGAGATTTCCAGAAGGTTTTGGTCCATCAAATCACCTCCAAATGGGAAAATTCTTTTGCAGAAACCTTATTTAAGGTGTTTTGGACAACTTTCATTCTTGGACTCTCCCCATATTCTGAGATTTTTAAGCCCTTAAACCCATTTTAAAATAATGTGTCCACTGCCTTTTTCATTCTGGCAGAAATGTTTTTCAACTTCAAAAAATCTTTTGAGTACCAAAACTCAACCCAAAAATCATACCAAAAATCATGGGACTTGTTTAAAGTCTAATAAAGAGTTTCCAATTTTTACTTTTCAGTTTCAACTTATTTTGGCCAAAACACACACACACACACACAAATGATTTTTAATGCTTGGAAGACTCATTTTACGAGGCATTCCGGGTGAACACTAACGTTCTTCCCGGCGTGTAACGTGACCTCCGAACCCAAATCTCTAATCTCAGGCATTTTTCAAAGTTCTGGCCCTTAAAATAAAAATGGCGTGGCGACTCCGTTTGATTTAAAAAAAAAATTGGGTGCATCACAGAAGCGTATCTTGGTCGATAATGGAAGCTCCGTGAACATAATAACCACCGACAGCCTAGCAAGTATGGACATCCCACTTGAGCATGTTACCAGAAGATCATTTGTTCTAGTTGGGTTCAGTGGGGAGATCAAGCATACTTACGGGGACATCAAACTTCCCGTATATGTGGAAGGAGCAAACTTCATGGAGAAATTCTGCGTTATCAAATGCAAGTCATCATACAACATCATTTTGGGAAGGCCATGGATTCATAACATGAAGGCAATTCCTTCAACTTACCACCAGTGCATAAAGTTGCCCACTCGTTGGGGTATAGTCAAGGTAAAGGGCAACCAGCAAACAATGAAAGAGTGTTACAAGATATCCATGAAGGCAACCAGCGCCCCCAGACAGGCATAGCAATTAAAGAAAAAGGCACGGGACATCCTGGAAGTTGCGGAGAGCTACGTGAAAGAAATTCAGGTTGACCCTTCCAATCCCGATGTCAAGGTGTTACTAGGAGATGATATTCCTCCCGAAATAGAAGAGGGCATAATTGAATTCTTGAAAATCAGGGCCAGTTGTTTTGCATGGAAGCATGAGGATATGACTGGAATTAGCAAGGATATCATCACACACAAGTTGAACGTCGACCCCAGCATCAAACCTGTCCATCAGAAGAGAAGAAAGTTTGCACACGAGTGCAACCAAATTATAAAGGAAGAAGTTGCACGATTGCTCAAAGCCACAATGATTAGGGAAGTTGACTATCCAAGATGGCTGGCCAATGTAGTTGTCGTAGAAAAGAAGAATGGTAAATGGCGAGTATGTGTAGATTTCACGGACCTCAACAGAGCTTGTCCGAAGGATCCCTTCCCTCTACCTTATATTGACTCTTTGGTAGATGCAACAGCTGGCCACGACATCCTGACTTTCATGGACGCTTCCTCCGGATATCAGCAAATCCAGATGGAGCCATCAGACCAGAAAGACACTGCCTTTATCACTCTAGAAGGTATATATTGCTACATCTCTATGCCTTTCGGACTAAAAAATGCAGGTGCCACTTACCAGAGATTAGTAAACAAGATGTTCAAGGATCAGCTTGGGAAAACTATGGAGGCTTATATCGACAACATGGTGGTAAAATCAAAACGCATGGAAGACCATGTTGAACATCTTAAAGAATCGTTTGACATCCTAGAAACTTTCAATATGAAGCTCAACCCATCAAAGTGTCACTTCGGAGTGAAGGCCGGTAAATTCCTCGATTATATGGTAACTAAGAGAGGCATTGAAGCAAGTCTCGAGCAAATTAAGGCTATAATCAACCTGGAATCCCCCAGAACTGTTAAGGACGTACAGCGGCTGACGGGCAGAGTAGCAGCCCTCAATCGATTCATCTCCAAGTCTTCTGACAAATGCAGGTTGTTTTATGAGGTGCTCCGGAAAAACAAGTTGTTCCAATGGACCAGCGAGCATGAAGCAGCTTTCCTCCAACTTAAAGAATACCTCACAACGCCACCACTATTGTCCAAGCCCGAACCAGACGAACTGTTGTTCCTCTACCTCGCAGTTTCTAAAACTTCAGTCAGCGCCGTACTGGCCAGAGAACGAGAAGGTGCTCAACACCCCGTTATTACGTAAGTAATTCTCTACTTGATGCCGAAACCAGGTATTCTCATCTTGAAAAATTAATACTCGCTTTAATTACTTCCTCCATAAAATTACGCCATTACTTTGAAACTCATGTTATTATTGTCAGGACTAACTATCCTATCCGAAGCGTGATGAGAAAACCTGAGATGTCAGGTAGGATGGCTAAATGGTCAGTACAAATTAGTACTTATGACATACATTATGAAGCAAGGACTGCCATCAAATCGCAGGCTTTGGCAGACTTCGTGGCGGATTTCAGCCCCAACCTACAACCTGAAGTCGAACTCGAAGTCCAGCAACTTGAAGGACTTGGTTCTCCCAGATATTGGACCTTGTATACAGATGGAGCTTCGAATGCTAGGGGCACAAGTCTAGGAATCGTCCTGAAATCCCCCCAAGGCAATCTCATTCCCCAAGTTGTGGCTTGCGAATTCAAAGCTACAAATAACGAGGCTGAGTATGAAGCTCTCATTATGGGATTAACCACTGCTTTAAATTTAAATGTTAAACATATTAACGTATTTACTGACTCTTTGTTATTAGTTAACCACTTCAATGGATCTTACACAACTAAGCAGGTTAAAATGACGAGTTACCTCCACTATGTTAAGTTGTTAGCTGGACAATTCGAAGACTTTGTCTTTGAACAGATCCCTCGAGAAGAGAATACTGAAGTAGAAGCCTTCGCCAATTTAGGTTCAAGTTGCAGGAGCATGTTTAATAATAAAATCCCTATCATCCATATCCTGCATCCTTCCATTGATCAAATTGAAACGTGCCAGCTCAAAGAACAACATGATGTCGTAATCATGCCAATCAACAGTTCTACCTCCTGGACGGTACCCATAATCCAGTACCTGCAGAATGGCACAATCCCAGATGACATAAAGAGCCCTAGGTCATTTAGAATAAAGGTGTCACGATATATTTTGATTAATAACATTTTGTTTAGAAAATCCTTCTCAGGTATGTACCTAAGGTGCTTAGAACCGGACCAAATTGAAGAGGTGATGAACGAATTGCATGATGGTGACTGTGGAAATCACGTTGGGGGCAAATCATTGTACTCAAAGGCATTGCAGACAGGGTATTACTGGCCAACCATGCGGCAAGATGCGAGTAAATATGTGCAAAGATGCGACGCGTGTCAGAGACACAGCAACATCCTGCACCAACAGTCGAACCAATGCATCCCATCTTGTCACATTGGCCCTTCATACATTGGGGAATGGACATAGTAGGTAAACTACCTAGGGCACCTGGAGGCAAGGTATTCATGCTGGCTATGACAGATTACTTCACCAAGTGGATTGAAGCTGAAGCCTACGTACAAATCAGAGACCGGGAGGTGATATCTTTCATCAAAAGAAACATCATCAGTAGATTCGGGGTCCCATCCGAGATTATATGCGACAACGACTCTTAATTTATTAGCAAGAAAACACAAGACTTCTGCACAAAATGGGGAATCAAGTCATAATGTCTACACCAGTGCATCCTCAAGCCAATGGACAGGCTGAATCTAGTAACAAGCTAATAATGAACAACCTGAAGAAAAGACTTGATCAGAAGAAAGGAAGATGGGTCGATGAGTTACCTCTGGTACTGTGGGCTGACAGGACCACTCCGAAAGGAGCCACCAGTCAAACACCATACTCCCTAGTGTTTGGGACCAAAGCTGTCCTTCCTGTGGAGTTTTCGCTCCCTACAGCCAGATACGATCTATCGTCTATAAAGGATAATCAACTTGTCCTAGCAGATGATTTAGACACTCTTGATGAACTAAGAGACATGGCAAAAGTCAGGATGGCAGCCTACCGATGAAGAATAGCTCACTCCTACAACAAGAATGTCCGCATCAGGAGGTTCCAAGTTGGGGACATGGTCCTGAGGAAAGTCTTTCAAAATACTAAAGAACCAAATGCAGGAAAATTCGCAGCTAAGTGGGAAGGACCTTACTTAATTGACGCAGAGGCTGGAAAGGGAGTGTACAGCCTCTCAACCTTAGATGGGGTACGAATCCCGAGGAACTGGAATGCCATTCACCTCAAGTTGTACTTCATGTAAGTGGCCACTTCCCCAATTTTTGTTCCAATGATCAGGTATGATTCAATCAACTTTACTTTTATGTTATTTCAATTTAATTTGCACGTTTTAATCCTTTACTGACTTAAGCATCGGAGGGGTGTTAGCAAAGCTAACACCCACCCTAACCTGTTTCTCTTTTGCAAGATGAGATGGCATCGACAACCTGTATAAAGGCATAGGATGACAAGTATTCCAATCCGTATGAAACAGGTAAATTCCTATATAACGCGTTACTGTTTATCGAGTCAGCTTTAAATTTATGTAAATATTTTCTTCTAAAAGGGTTTTATCCCTCCAACAGGTTTGAAGAATTAACGTTCTTTTCGAATAAAAAGGTCATTTACATCTTCGCCCGGGACGCACGTTTTTAATATTTTAGCTAAGGTGTAGGTGGGCCAATGTGTAGAGTACATATTGATTACCTTCTTGCCCTTGGTTAAAATTATGAACTTAAAATTGAATCATGGGTAGCAACATTGACATGTTGCCAAAACGAGACATCAGGTTGAAAAGAAAAACATCTTTTCCATTTATTATTATTTCTAAAGACATAAAAGAAAAGTTCATCAAGTTATCCTGGTTAAATGGTTGCAACATAAAATATTTGGGAAAAAAAGGGCCTCTTCAGTCAAGAACAACGTCCTTGCCCTTGTTCATCCTATTTCCCTCCAACGTCTCACCAACCCTCTCCAACCTGTCCTCGTCCCTAGAAACCATTTCGCATGGCCTTTCACGAACAATCCTCCTCAAAACAACCAATTCCTCCTCCAAATTCCAAGACGAGTGTTGTCCAGCCTGGTACTATTTGATCATCTCAATTCTGGAATTGAAAACGGATTTAGCAGCCTCAGCCACCAGTTCGTCTCGTAGGTTTTCCATTTCCTGAACATGCTTCTTCCTCATCTCTTCCATCTCATCTTCCTTTGTCCTTACCATATCAAAAGTCACTTTCAAGTCCACCTCATAATCCTTTTTCTCCATAGTTGCAGATACAGCCATATCCTTCCACCATTTGATTTCATTAACCATCATCTTAACCGCCGTTATTGCCTAAAATCAAAATATTTTTTTATCAAAACTTGGTATAAAAATGAGAAGGAAAGAAATACTATACCTTAGTCTCTAACACATCTTCGTTGGAGCCTACTTCCTCTATGTCTTTCCTCTCCTGCCTCTTTCTTTTTATTCCTGAGGCATTTCCCAACTCCAACCTGGGTGTAGGATGCATGTCATCACTAGTCATTCCCTTGTATTTGGCGACCAACGCTTTCACAGCAAATCTGGGCTTTGAACGGACAACTGCAAAGAGGATGGTAAACATTCTGGTATACGAAAAGATAAGAGGTAATACTAAAGAAGACTTACCAAATGACATTTTACCTTTCTTGATTATTCGATAAAGTCCTCAACATCTGCATACCGTATATATAAGAGAAGGTTTATCTTCTATGGCGGATTTCATGCTAATCCATACCTCAATTTAAGCCATGCATCATCCATGAACCAAGCAGAATATCTCGCCTTCCAAGATCAGCAACCAGGTAGGCAGAGATGGAATTTTTGAAATTCAAATTTATACTTTTGGGATATTCAAAAAATTCAGGGGCAATTGTTCGGGGTAAAAAACTACAACAGCATGTTGCATCTTGAGATGTCATCTTAGCAGTACAACCAGCTAGACCATCCACTCTGTACATGATGGCTGGAAGGCGACATTATAGGAACCGTTTTGCAAGGTTTTGGACCAAGTCAAATAAACATCTACAACAATGTTTACTCAGCAACGGATAAGTGAACTACATCCGTAACCTCCTGCGAGATCCTAGGCGCACAAGGAGGGATTGCATTTACTTGTTTGACATCGTTACTATCCTTTATAATTTAAATAGATGAACACATGTAACAACACACACACGACAGTTCTCTTGGCAACATAATTTTGTACTGATCATCCATCCACTACCATCTCTCTACTAATAAAATTCCATCTTTTCCGAGGTTTTATGCCGGCGAACAAGTTGTTCAAGGGCTTTCCTCGTTAAAATCTCTTGTCGACATCTTGAATTTACATTGTCTTATTCCATTGTGCCCCATTTATTCTTTAATAAGTTGAATTGCTCAAATTTGACCTAAACAACATGCAATGCACATAATAATTTGACGATAAAATTTTTGATGTCGTTAGCTTCAGTTACCTCTTATACAACAAAATAAATAGTTCAATATAGATAGAAGATGGAACAAAAAATAATTTGATTATCAAATCAACAATTGACCAATAGTGGATGATTTTTGGTGCAATTTTTTTAGGGGTGTGAACGGAATAAAAGTGACGAGCTAGGCCCAACGAGTGAAACCCAACTATTCAAGTATTATTGCCAGCACGTTCTCAGTGGGTCGGCCCAATTATTACAAGGCTCAAAACCCATCAGTCAAGATCAGTCGACCTAGCTCATTGTCCGACCTCCACGGTCCTGACCTAGCTATGTTCGACACATGATCCATATCTCATAACGGGTATTATCCGGCTACATCAGTCTGTCAGGTTGACCTGGCTCCAGGCAGGCGACCTCGACCTACAAGGCATACGTTGACCTATAGAGTCATAGCACGCATACAACTCTTTCCATAACAAAAGTCCTACAAATCAGAAGTTATTTACGTACGAGATCTCCTACACAGTCTGATCCACGATTCTAGGGATTTCATACAATCCTACTACAATTATACCTCATATCAACACCTATAAATACCCTACAACATCAACGGTTTCGAGGTAATTGTTATTTGTTATTTGTTATTCTGAATCATCTTGTTCATTATAATTTATCATCTCTAAACACCATACTTACTCTCACGCCCGAGGGTCTTCACCGGAGACCATTTCAGCTGGTCGTGGGTTCCTTGTTTCAGCTCAATCAAAGCCAGTGGATCAACCTAGTTGTTGCTCGTAGGCTGATCAACACATTTCCTGCAGCATCAGTTTGGTTCCATTGCCATGAAGCGAAGCTTTTTGACCTCAAAATCTTATCAAAACCGTAATCATGATTTCTGACGGACACACCGCAACACCCTTTACGGAGAGCGAACAGGAGAATGCCGTTAGGAATTCTGACGCCGGCGCCGGAAACCGTAATGTCAATCTACCTCCTCCTCCTCCACCAAGGCACCATGCTAGGAGGGCGACACACTCTAATAGCATTCTTTGATGGAGCCCAGGTTACCGAATAATAGGAGGCAACAGAAGAGGCCTATGCCCGAAATAGAAGCGCAACCACAGCCAAAGCGGCAACTAGTAGGTCTAACTGTTGTAGGCTAAAATCTAGGTCCTTCAACTAATCACGTCAGTAGAAAGGATATGTTGCTGGAACGGGCTAGAATATTGCAAGAGTTACTTGATATGCCAGGATCTCCAGATCAGGATGATAGCAGATCGCAAAGAGCAGCTCCCTCCCAAACCTCTCACAGGCAGCCTAATGGGAGTGCTAGACAGAATGGGAGTGCTAGACAGAATGGGAGTGCTAGGCAGAATGGCAAGCATCAGAGGATTGTATAACATGTTCGTTCCCACATAACTGTTCCAAGTGACGACCTAAGAAGTCAGCTCAACTAGAATAGGGAGCAAGAGGCAGAGTCAGCCTTGAGGCGACAAAGGGAGGCCGAAAGAAATATATGTAGGTCGCCTGCCAGAATAGAGAGGTCGCAATCCCACCGAGAGAGAAATGGTCGCAAGTCGCCACCAAGAAGAGATAGAGCAGTTTCCCACCAGTTTTTAAAAGAGAAATAACTCCACCTAGGAGTGAAAGGCGGAGGGCCTACTCTAGGGGGAGCCTCACCAGGAGGAGAGGCAGAGATCTAATAATGTCTCCTATTAAAAGGACGATAACCCGGATGCTATGGAGCTACCAAATCTAAAATAAAATTTGGAGAAAATGGAGGCCGACCGAAAGGAGGACGACGAAAGGGCGAATGAAACTACAATACTCTTCGACCCTTGTCTAGAGAGTTGCTCGAGATATGACCTCCTGTGGGTTTTAAGTTGCCCTCCCTAGATAAGTATTCAGATGCGACCAACGCCCTGAACCATATGTAACACTTTGAGGCCACGATGTGTTTGGTCTCCTCCGAGGATGATGTGCTGTGCAAGGCGCTAACCAGCACCTTCACAGGTGCAGCATTGACTTGGTTTCGTGGATTAACACCAGGCTGCATATCCTTATGGGAGTATTTGAGGAGGAAATTTCTTGATCGTTTCTCGACAGCGGGGGCTAGAAAGAAGACGGTCACCAACTTGAACAACATGACTCAGGGTAAAACTGAGAGCTCGATGACTTACTACACAAGGTTCAAGGAGATGGTTGACCAAATAGAAGAGGACCTAACAGACAGGGAAGTTATCAATTGCTTCAGGAATGGGGTATCCTCTCCCGATTTAGACTACGAGCTACAGGTTAGGAGTGTGACTACCAGGCAGGAATTGTTTGAAAGGGCCTACGATGTGACCATAGCTGAAGAGAGGAAAGAAAGGAAGAAAGACAAAGGCTCGAAACATTCCGAAGGTGCAGAGTCGACTAAAGAAAGCCAGGTCAAACTCAATGACAATCACAACAAGGGAAAGAACAGGACAAGGGCGACCGAAAGAGTCCCTGGGAGTTTCACCCCCTGACCGTGAGTCGAACAAAAATAATGAACACAGTCGACCTAGGCCCTCCTGCTCTTATGAATCCCCAAAACAAATTCAAAAGAGATAACAGTAGATTCTGTGAGTTCCACATGGGTACTGTGCACACTACTGAAGAATGCATGAGTTTGAAATGGATCATCCAAAGGTGGGTCAATAGTGGAAGGCTAGACAGGTTTGTGAAATGATCTAGACCTGCTGAAGGCGAGCTAGCAGGAGGAGGTATACCAGAACCAAGGTAGCCAAGATTGAATTTGGGATAGTCAAGATTCTATGGTCCGAGCAGACACAGTTACTATTTATCGAACCAGCATATGCGACCTAAGCCTCTCGATCAAACATAACTCGGGGGCCACATGCGAGGAAACTACAGCTGAATTATCATATATGATTGTCAAGCAAATTTTACTTTTAAATACTACTTTTAAGTTTTAGTTCCAGTTTCAGTCTTTAGTTTTCTATGTAAGCGTTCAACTACTTCAATAAAGTTGCAGTTCTATTCAAACCAAGTTGTTCTATGCTTCCTTCAAAATAGGTCTGACTCTTAGTCGACTTCGTTTTAACATACTCGACCGATGTCCTAAGTCGACCTTGTTCTTAAATAGGCCCGACTGAAGATTTAGGGCAGTCTCGTTCCTTAACAAATTCGATTGATATCCTAAGTCGATCTCGTTCTTAAACAGGTCCGACTCAAGATTTAGGGCAGTCTCGTTCCTTAAAAGACTCGACCGATATCCTAAGTCGACCTCGTTCTTAAACAGGTCCGACTGAAGATTTAGGGCAGTCTTGTTCCTTAACAGACTCGACCGATGTCCTAAGTCGACCTCGTTCTTAAACAGGTCCAACTGAAGATTTAGGGCAATCTCTTTCCTTAACAAATTCAACTCTTAGTCAATCTCGTTCCTCTAACAGGTCCGACTCTTAGTTGACCTCGTTCTCAAATACAAAGCTCAACCATAACCTTGGTCAGCTACGTTAAATTACCAACTGCTCTCCATCCAAGACTTTGGTCGATCCTCAATTCAGTCTAGTTCGAAAAGTAAATACAAGCAAGGATCCAAACAAGGTGATTCAAGTATAAAGTCAACTAAGATATTATAGAAAGAAAGTCCCCCAAATTGGGCCAAAACATGTGCAAGCAAAGATATGTTAATCTGCCTCCCTAAACGAGCCCAGGCATAGGACTACATAAATCAAAAGAAAAATTGTTTCGGAGCTTGTTCACTACACATCAACTAAACAAATAATTAAACAGATGGCTTGTCGTTAGCTGGATCCTGCTGGTCCTTGTCGACCCCTTCATCTTCCTCCATATCCTCTACATCCAAAATTTCCCGTAAAAGTACATTGAAATTCCTTTCTACATGGGGAGGAGCGACCCAAGGCTCACAGCCATCTTCTTGATCCTGTTGAGCTATGAATGCTAAATCATTAGCGGTATAAGGGACAATGGAGTGGCCACCATGGGCTTCAATGTCGTACTGTTCTTTAGACGCCCATCGGGTTAGCTGTTCCAAAGATACTTCTGCAGTCGAATCAACTATGGCTCGACGGACCATGTGACGGCGACCTACGTCAAAGAAATCCTTCGCTCGATCAACAATAATATTGTAGCAGTCGTCACTATTCTTAAAAGCTTCAACGACAGCTTTCTCACTAGACAAGGCCTCCTCCTCCCATGACTTTCGAGTTGCTAGCTGGTCCTCAGACATTTCCAGAAAACGCTCATTGCTTTCCTTGAGCATCTTGGCTAGCTCCCTATTGTCTTTCTCCAGTATGGACTTGTCGACCTCAGCAGCATCGACCTCCCCCTTCAGCAAATTATTATTCTCCTCAGTCTCTTTAAGAGATATCTGGGCCTTGTCCCTGTCGGCCTCACCAACATCTCTCGCAAGATTTATAGCATCATAAGCTGCATCCAGATCACTGTCCTTCTCCTTTAGCTCGTCAACTTCACCAACCTTTCGGCCGTAAGCAGCAGTAGCAACCCTTTCCTGCTCTATGGTGTGATGAATGTGCCCCGCCGCGATTTTTCTTTTGAAAATCATTAAAAAACGGGAGTCGCCACGCCATTTTTATTTTAAGGGCCAAAACTTTGAAAAATGCCCGAGATTAGAGATTTGGGTTCGGAGGTCACGTTACACTCCGGGAAGAAAGTTAGGGTTCACCCGGAATGCCTCGTAAAACTAGTCTTCCTAATTTGAAACCATTTGTGTGTGTGTGTGTGTGTGTGTTTCTTTTTAGTTAAAATAAGTGCAAACTGAGAGAACTAAAAATTGAGAACTCTTTGGAAGACATTAAAAAAGTCCCATGATTTTTGGTATGATTTTAGGGTTGAGTTTTGGTACTCAAAAGACTCCTTGAAGTTGAAAGTCAATTCTGCCAGAATGAAAAAGACAGTGGACACTTGATTTTAAAATGGATTTAAGAGTTTTAAAACTTCAGAATCTGGGGAAAGTCAGAGAATTAAAGTTGTTCAAAACATCTTAAATAAGGTTAATGCAAAATATTTTCATGATTGGAGATGATTTGGGGGACCAAAACCTTCTGGAAATCACAGATGTGAAATCTGGATTTCCAAAGACTGCTAAACTGACATTCGGAAAATAATTTGAAAAAGGGAGTTAGACTCACGTAAAAAATAAGGTAAAAATATTTCTGAAATCCTATGGATGTTGGATACAAAAAGTATTTTGTAGTCAACACCAAATTCCAAGTTTTTCTGTGTCCAAAAAATTAGACAATGGACAGAGGTCTTAGAGAAAGGCTACTGGACAGCAACATTCTCAAGAAGGAAAATGTGATTTTAAAGGGGGTTTTGCATCCATGCTTGTCCCCATTTCCTTAGGCTTTGATTAGTGATCACTAAACATGTTTATTGGTGATCTACTATATCAAGCCATACTTAGGGTACATTAGGACTTAAAGCACTTCATTTGCTTGGGAAGGGGAGATTTAACTTGAAATCAAGATTTTATGTATGAAAATTGATCTTTAGGTTAAGAAAATGTTTTCAAGAAAGTAAAAAACAATTTGGAAGGAATGTTGATCCTTGTAGAAGATCATCCATGGAGATGAACTTCCATGGTGATCCTCTTGAATCTAAGGCAAGGGATGGACAACAATCAAGTTACATCTTTAAAATGTGAGATGCATGCATGGATGAAGGAGGTTTAGGGTAAGGAGAAGGAGGGTTTACCAATGGTGGTATCCTATCTTCCTTGTGTTTGTGTTTGAGACTTGAATTTAGTGAGTATTTGGTGAGTGAGATTTGGGAAAATGATTAAGAAAAAGGTGGCAATTCAAGGGAATTCCCACTGTTTTCTACAATATTTTCGCCAAGGTGCTGTTGTTGTTCATTTGTTCCTGGTTTTTCTGAGACTGAGGGGCTCTATTTATAGGCCTCTGAAATTTTCATTTCCATCCGCGCGGATGAGTATGTAAGTGTGCACTGTTCATTAAATGCTGCTCCAGGCTTTGGACAAGAGGAATATTTTATTTAAAACTCAACCAGCTGTTGTTTTACAGCTTACCCATTTCGGGTTTTTACCTTTTGTAAGATTCTTTACCATGCTTAACTCCAAATAGCAATCCCCAACTTACCCTTGCTTTGTTAGAAAAGTTAGGTTTTGTTAGAAAAGTTAAGGCTTAGGTTAAGAATGTGAAGGCTTTCGTTAGTTTTCTAACGAAAATACTAACAACTCAAATTGGAGCACTTACAGTAGCCCCTCGGCGACGGTGCTTTCAAAGGAAGCGGGGTCGTCGATAAGAGTAAGGCTCCATATTTGACAAGGGGTGACCAAAGTGGTCAGATGGCTGGACCTGGTGATAGGCTACCTACGTATCCTTAAGAGGAATCAAGCCAGTCGTAGTTCGGGTCTTTGACCCTGGAGTGACTGTTTTAGGATGTCAACCTGATGAGCGAGTTCTGCAGTCGGTTGCTGAAAGAAACTCTGCTGGGGATAGGATATGACCATTTTGGTCTGATGGCTAGAGTTGTATATCCGCTCTGCTGGGGAAAGGAATGACCATTT
Source organism: Adenophora triphylla var. japonica (assembly GCA_022495995.1). Taxonomy (NCBI): domain Eukaryota; kingdom Viridiplantae; phylum Streptophyta; class Magnoliopsida; order Asterales; family Campanulaceae; genus Adenophora; species Adenophora triphylla. The sequence continues at coordinate 146,247 of JAFEMH010003833.1, forward strand.
TGGTCTGATGGCTAGAGTTGTATATCCGCTCTGCTGGGGAAAGGAATGACCATTTTGGTCTGATGGCTGAACCTAATGATAGGCTACCTACGTATCCTTAAGAGGAATCAAGCCAGTCGTAATTTGGGTCTTTGATGTTGACCCTGGAATGACTATTTTGAGGCGTCAACCTGGTAATGATGGCGTTTTAGGTGCCTCGAACCTTGAAGATGATGGCGTTTTAGGTGCCTCAAACCTTGATGATGGCGTTTTAGGTGCCTCGGACCTGAATGATGACGTTTTAGGTGCCTCAGACCTTGATGATGGCGTTTTAGGTGCCTCGAACCTTGATGATGATGTTTTAGATGCCTCAGACCTTGATGATGGGGTTTTAGGTGCCTCAGGCCTTGAAGATGGCGTTTTAGTTGCCTCGGACCTTTGGTGATGGCATTTTAGGTGCCTCGGACCTTGATGATGGCGTTTTAGGTGCCTCAGACCTTTGGTGATGGCATTTTAGGTGCCTCAAACCTTTGGTGATGGCGTTTTAGGTGCCTCAGACCTTAAAGATTTGGGATTGATGGTCCTTTGGTGGACTTCATTTGAAAGGATCGGTCTTACGTTCGCTGCCGGAGAAGGGGATGACCGTTTTTGTCGAGTGGCTGGACCTATGGTAGGCTACCTACGTATCCTTAAGAGGAATCAAGCCAATCGTAGTTTGAAAGCTGCTGGGAACGGGATTCCGTTAGCTTTCGTTAGAGAAATTGGACTTACGTTTTACTGCCGGTGATGACAATGAGGAAAGAAACGGGATTCCGTTAACTTTCGTTGATGAAATCGGACTTACGTTTTACTGCCGGTGATGAAATTGAGGAAAGAAACGGGATTCCGTTAACTTTCGTTGGAGAAATCGGACTTACATTTTACTGTCGTTGATGATAATGAGGAAAGAAACGGGATTTCGTTAACTTTCGTTGATGAAATCGGACTTACGTTTTACCGCCGGGGATGAAATTGAGGAAAGAAACGGGATTCCGTTAACTTTCGTTGGAGAAATCGGACTTACGTTTTACTGCCGTTAAGTTCTTTTGGAAGGGGATTAACCTAGGTAGACTTTGGTTATCATTCGTTAAGTTTAGGACTAAACTGCAGAGTCCTGGAATTTTAAAGGGCAAAATAGTCTTTTTGGCCCTTCATTCCTGTCCGCGCGGACAGGAACGCAACCCAGACAGGTCTTTTAAAAGGCCGTGGCCTTTTCTTCTTCCCCTTTACAGTTTTTTGAATTGCACGAGAGAGAGACGGGAGAAAACCGCCATTGACGGCCAAAAGCTTCAAAAATCTTCCGATTTTCTTCGATTTTCGAGCAATGGAACACGGGGGAGTTGCCATTCAAGGCCAAGGACGCGGCCCGATCGCGGAGAGGCGATTAGAGCTTGTGAGGATGAGGAGGCATTACTCACTTTCGCAATCGATTGCGGAGGAGCCATATCCCGATGCGTGGCAACATTGGTCCACTGATCCGAGCCTTCGCACGGTATATTTCGAATTTCTTCATTTCCTTTGTTGATTTTTGTTTGAGATTGATTTTTTATGATTTTTCTTTTTTTTTTTAATCCAAAAATTGTGTTCTTGGCATTGAAATGGGACTCTGATGATTTGCATGTTGCAGAGAGTATATGGGTAATCAAAATATGCATTTTGTTTGAAAAGAGTATGGACGATTTGCCATTTTTTTTTGAAATATGAGATGACGAAAATTTGCCCGAATCCGGGACAGACTTCTTTTTTTTTTGTTGCATGTAGGATTTTTGCAATGAGATATGTTTTTATGAATGATATGAATGTATGCATGCATGTTTTATGATTTTTTGTGAAAAATGGGATGGATTTTTGCTTCCGTTGATTGAATGTATGAATGTGGAAAATTGTTTCTGTATGCTATTTTATGAAAAATGGGACGGAGTTTAGCTTCCGTTGACTCAATGTTATTGACATGTCTCTTTATGCATGAGTGGATGATGAATGGTGATTGCTGTAAAATCTTTTCTTTTGTGCGAGAAAAATGGGGTTGAGTCCATTATATGCCGTTATGCTGCCGAATTTTTTCAAAACTTTATGTCTATGATGCATGTGTATGCTTTTAAATGCAAATGCAGTTTTTCTTTTTTCCTTTTTGACATTTTTTTTGGTTTTTTTTTTGTAGGGTGGAGATCGTTTTGTGACGGAGCAGCTGAATAAGCTGAAGACTCGGGGATCAGTGGAGGCTGTGATCGGCCTGTGGGATCGGCTTCCAGTCTTGGGCAGAGGAGATTTGATGAGTCCGAGACAGATCGTCATTGGGACTGGGTTGTATGAGTTCATCGAGTGTCTGAGGGGGTTGCTTAAATTCCCCAAGAGTAAGGACTTGATTTTTGCTTTGGCGCAGCATTGGTGGGACGTGACCCACACATTCCATTTCTTCTGGGGCGAGGCTACGGTCACACCTTCTGATTATGCTGCGATCACGGGCCTGTCCTTTAAAGGACGCAGCATTGAGTGGCGAGATGGGTACAGTGACCGGGAGTTGCAGGATCTTCTAGGCTTTACCCCCATTCCCAAAAAGGGGATGGGGATGGAGTATGCTGTGGTCCACGGGAAGATCGTGGAGAGCATTGAGAGTTATGAGGCTGGGGACGAGAGAGTGGCTGCTGTGCAGATTGCCAGGGCTTTTCTGTGGTTCGCTTTTTCGAGCACACTTTTTGGACACGCCGAGGGGACGGCGGTATTTGCCCTGCTGCAGACGTTGACTGACGTGGAGATGGCTGGAGAGGTATCTTGGGGGGAGGCCGTGCTGGCAGAGCTATACTTTGCTCTAGACAGGTACAGCCGGAAGGCTGTCAGCTCCCTGACGTGCTTTGAGTTCCCTCTGGAGGTATAAGCTTCTGCTTTTTCTTTTCCTTAAGCACGCATTGTTTCTTTCCGCACTTAATTGATGTGATCTTTACCTTTCGCAGGTATGGGCTCTGGAGTTCTTTCATGTCACGATGTGGTGGTAGCCGACGGAGCACATCGGGGCATATCCGGCTATGCTCTCCTGGACCAAGCATGCTCGGGAGAAGATAGGTTCCAGGGGGCGCACGACCCTTAAGTACAAGGATTGCCTGCCTTTGATGAGAGCTGAGATGTACGAGGGGATGAGGTTCTACCCTTGGGGTCGCTTCGAGGTGGAGCAGTTGAAGGGTGCGGAGAGGTGGACTGTGGAGCAGAGGATTTTGAGGGGTTTGACCTGTGACGCATATTACTTGGGGGAGAGAGTGACACGCCAACATGGCGAGGGTGCGCCTCTGATGACACCGATGGAGCCTCCTGCTGACATGATGCATCCGAGTGAGAGCTCGGAGACCTGGGGTGATTATTGAGGTGGCCAGCACTTCTCGATGTTTGTGGCGAGCGAGGATTATTCGCGATTTATCTTGCGGAGGCTGAGGACGCCTCAGGTGCTAGAGAGAGAGGGGGAGGAGGTTGTGCGGTACCCTCGATCGGACTTTTCATATGTCCAGGATGGGGTTAGATTGAGAGTGCAGATCCCTATCCCTGAGCGGGTCCCACGAGCTTTTCGACCTCGTCCGGATATAAAGGTACGGCTTTTTACTGCTTCTGTCTTTTCTTCTTTTCTTTCGCATCAAATCATTTTTGACGCTTATGTTTCCGTACAGTTCCCGGCTGTGGTTGTGGAGAAGCTGACGAAGCAGGTGATTGGGGCCAAGAGGTTCCTTAGGAGGATGGTTACACAGTGGCACTCGGGGGCGGAGCGAGATAGCGCGGCCGGTGCACATGTAGAGCGGGAGACTTTCCCTATTCCTTCCAAGCATTCTACCGAGACTCCTCTATCTCCTCTCATATATCCTGGCATGGAGCTGCCTCCGGACCACGTCATCCTCGGGGATTTGCATGGACAGGGACATGTTTGGCACCACGGTGGGTCATCTTCGCATGTCCAGGGATCCAACGCGTTCACGTTCGGATATGACTTCTTCGCGGATCTCGGCTTGCCTTATCGTGGCGTGACGGTCGATCCAGGCGAGCCTCTCTCTGGAGACGAGGATGACGATCCCGAGCCCGAGATATTCATGACTACTGAGGAGGCGGTCCCGAGTCACAAGAGGGATCGGGAGAAAGCGCCAGCCACTGAGGATTCTGATTGATATTTTTGGTTGATTATGGGACTGTACTTATTTTGACAGATACAGTTTATTTTTTATGCACACTTTTTTTTATATATTTTTTTTTGGGAATGTAATGATCTAGGATTACTGTTATCTACTTTTTTTTATTATGCATGTGTATGTTGCATGAGCCCGGTTTTTTGGCAAGGGTGTGGATGTTTAGTATATGAACTGTTTGGACAGGCTTTGCACAGGTTTCGAGCGACCGGGATGAAATATTCCTCCGTAGTGCAGCAGTTTAAACTGCTGCAGATTTTTTTCTGACGGTGATAATCCTGTCCGCGCGGACAGGGATGAAATCTGACACTGGCATTTAATTTTTGCTTCAGATCTGGTTTTCCCTCTTTTAATTCAAACAACCACTCCAACTGCCTATTTAAACAGCCATTTTCGGGGAGAAGGAGAGAAAATCCATGGAGAGAATTGTGAGCATGAGAAATCCATCCAAATTGTCCCAAGAATCTCAAATTTATTTCTTTAACAAGTTCAAGGAGTGGTCCCGGGAGATTATGCACGAGAGGAGGTCATTCTTTGAAGAAAGGTACAAGAAACGATGCTTGTGGTCTCTCAAAGAATTGGTTTCGGATTATGATCTTTTGAGGGCTTCTTCTTCATTTTGGGATACAAGGAGGCATGTCTTTTGCTTTTCTTACAATGAAATGGTCCCGACTGTTGAAGAATTCTGGGCTTTGCTTGGTGGTCCCGAGGTGGAGGAGATTGCGATTCCTTTGCCCGGAGGAGCTTCTTTTGTTGACAAGTTGTGCAACCTTCTTCATCTTTCTCTGGAGGAAGCACAAGGTATGCTCCGTGGTCCTGATCATTTTGACATTTCTGGTCTTCCTGATAGATTTAGGGGTTTAGGCTTGATTGATGATGCCTATTGGGATGCTTTTGCACTCTGCATGTTTGGTACCTTGTTTATGGTTTACTCTTTTGGGATTTGTCATCGGGCTTTGCTGGATGTGGTTGTACACTGCCGTTTGGGCCGGATGTTGTGCCCTTGATCCTGGGAGAGACCCTTCATGCCCTTGACAGGTTGGCTACCGGGAGGCGGTATATGCACGGGGGCAGCCCGTTTCTTTTGACTATGTGGCTGATGGAGCGCCTGGGGGTCCTTCACGAAACTTCTGATGCGGTGAAATCTTGGACTTTTGCCAGGAGAGGGGTTACTGTGGATCTTGATGATCAGGGCTCATGGGAGTATTGGATGGCTTGTCGCCAGACTACGGATATCAGATGGTTGGTACCTCATTGGCGGGTAGAGACTCGGAGAGTGCTTCAGGATGGTTCTCATGTGATTATGCTTAGGGGCTTTCTCAGTCCGGTTTTATATTCCGGCTACGATTCGGCGGCAGTTTGGCTTGGAGCAGACTCCTTTGGAGGATTTTGAAGATTTAGCTACCAGGGTGGTGGCTTCTGCTTCGATGGATGATCCTTCAGTGTTCCCATTTCTTTCCCGAGCATGGAGGTATGACGTCTTTCCTCCTAGGGTTATCCTCAGGCGTCCGGGGCATGTGTTTCTGACCACTTGGTACTTGGATTGGTACGAGAGGCATTTGGGGGAGACTCAGGTGGCTATCTTGAGACGGCGTGAGGCCATTGTTAGTGCGGAAGATATGACAGTTTCTGAGAGGAGGAGGGCTGAGGCGAGGGCCAACCCTCATGATAGGAGCAGAGATGCCGTGACGGACTACGAGTCTTATGTCAAGAGACAGGAGGGGCGGATTCCTATGTTACCGGCTCGACTGCAGGAGATGAGAGACGAGGCTAGGGCTACTAAGGCCCTGACAGACGCTGGTTTGATAGATCCTGTCCCTACACCAGAGCTTGGTAGGAGGAAGACTGACATTTTTCCCGTGCAGTGGAAGAAGACCCGAAGAGGAGGAAAGAAGAGGGGAGACGCCAGTATGAGTGGCTTGGAGTGACCTTGAGGTTTCCGAGTATCCATTTCTTGTCGTAGCAGACACATTAGTTATTATGTATTTTAGTTTCTTTTAGCAAGTTGTAAGTCGTAGGAGTGAACCGAGCTTAGACTCATCAAAAAGTTTTTAACTGTAATGAATATGTGAATTGCTTCAGAGTTTTTCGAAACGCCTTCATGGCTTGATCAATGTATTGATAACAAAGTATGACTTTTATTTGTGTTTTAGACCGAACCGTTTCCTGCTGCCTACGTTCCCTTAGACTAAAGGGCTCAGGTCTCCGTAGTTCGACCCGGTTAATTTGTTTTTGTTTATTTTTTGTTGTTTTTTTTTGTGCAACCCTGTTTTTTACCTAGGCCGCCCTTTTGGGTTTTCAACCTAGTTGGGTATTACTCTTTTAGCACTTTTCTCTTTTTTTTTTTTTTTTTTTTTTTTTTTTTTGTGCAACCACTGTTTTTACCTAGGCCGCCCTTTTCGGGTTTTCAACCTAGTTGGGTATTACTCTTTTAGCACTCTTTTTTTGTTTTTTTTTTTTTGTTTTTTTTTGTTTTTTTTTGACTCGGTGTTTTATGCGTAGTATCTGCGCGGCTTATCGCCATTCACCGGGTGTACAAAAGGATTTCCGTCGAGGTGCGCAAGTTGCATGGCCCCTCGGAGAAGATCTTGAACAACATATGGCCCGACCCGAGACAGGCTCCCATTTGCCAAGCGGGTTGATTCGGGTAGGGGCTTCTCTTTCAAAACGAGGTCACCTTCTCTGATCTCCCGATGTTTTACTTTCTTATCGAAGGCTCTGGCCATCCTTCCTTGGTAAGCTCGGATATGTTCCATGGCTCTCAATCGGCGTTCATCTAGCAGGGCCAATTCATCATGGCGACTCTGGAGCCATTCGACCTCGTTGATCTGACTATCCAAAAGTACCCGGAGTGAGGGGATTTCTAGCTCGATTGGGAGCACGGCTTCCATTCCGTAGGTAAGAGCAAATGGTGTTTCCCCGGTTGCTGTTCTGACGGATGTTCTGTATCCCCAGAGAGCAAGGTGAAGCTTGTCAGGCCAATCTATGCCTCGGACAGCCATTTTCTGAATGATGTTTTCCAAAGTCTTGTTTGCTGCTTCAACGGCTCCATTAGTTTGGGGCCTATAGGGAGATGACTTGTGACGGGTTATTCTGAATTCCGCTAGCAGCCTGTCGCATTCCCCTTCAAAGTGGGATCCATTATCCGAAATGATTTCGGCCGGCAACCCGTATCTGCATATGATGTTCTCTTTGATGAAGAGGGCTACTTTCTTTGAATTGAGGACTTGTAGGACTTGGCTTCAACCCATTTGGTGAAATAGTCCACTGCTACCAGGATGAACTCGTGGCCGTTGCTGCCCGATGGTGTGATTTTACCTATGACATCAATTCACCAAGTGACGAAAGGCCAAGGGGTTGTCATGCAGTAGAGCTCGTGTGGAGGCAAATGGTTGAGGTTCGAGTACCGCTGGCATTTGTCGCAGCTTCTGACGAATTGGATGCAGTCAGTTTCCATGGAGATCCAAAAGTATCCCATTCTCAATATGATTTGCATTAGAGCCCGAGCATTCATGTGAGGGCCGCAGGTACCACCATGTATTTCTTTCATAAGTTCCTTAGCCTCTTGTTTGCCAATACATCGTAGGAGGGGGCCTTGGTAACGCTTTTTGTACAACATGTTTCCCAAAAGAACATAGTGGGAGGCGAGTCGCTTCAGGGCCGAGAGGATTTTTGCCTTGATTCCTTCTTTATATTCCCCATCTTCATTATTGAAAGAGGCTTCACCGTTCTTCAAGTACTGATAGATCTCGGTATACCAGGGATCATTGGCCAGCTCGGTCTCCGTCTTGATTTCAAAGCAATAAGCGGGGTTTTCTCTTCTCCCGACTTGGAATGGCTTGACAGACTTTCCCTCTGGTATTTCAACGAGAGAGGCTAGTGTTGCCAGAGCGTCTGCGAATCTGTTGCGATCCCTGGGCAAGTAATGAAAGTTGATCTCCTTGAACTGGATCACTAGCTCTTCCATGTAAGTGTGATACTTCGGTAGACCTGGATCCACGGTCTTCCATTTGTTAGACACCTGGTTGATGATGAGGGCAGAGTCACCGTACACTTCCAATTCTTTGATATTTCTTTCAAGAGCGGCCTCCAACCCGGCTATGTAAGCTTCATATTCAGCGGCATTGTTGGTAACCTCAAAATTTAACTTTACTGCTATGGGAGTGTGCTCGTCAGTAGGATCGACCAGAAGCATTCCTATCCCATTTCCTCTTTTGTTTGACGCCCCGTCAAAGAAGAGCTGCCAACGATTTTCTCCTTCTAGAGCAAAGATTCCGTCATCGGGGAATTGGGGCTCAGGTCCTCGGGACTCATTACTTGGGAAGTCGGCCAACTGCTCTGCCATTACCCGCCCTTTCACAGATTTTCTTGTCACATAAGTGATGTCGTATTCGGCCACAAAGAACGACCATTTTGCCAACCTCATGGAGATGGAAGGTTTGTCGAACAAATATTTGATGGGATCCAACTTTGAGACCAGATGTATCGGGTGAGACTGCATGTAGTGTTTCAACTTTCCCACTACCCAGACTAGGCTAGCGCAAGTCTTTTCACAAGCAGAGTAATTGAGTTCGCTCCCTTGAAGCTTTCTGCTCACGAAATAGATGGCATTTTCAACCTTAGAATCTTTCTTTTCTTGAGCTAACATAGCCCCAATTCTTTGTATCCGTGTGATCGAGATATAGTAATAGTGGCTTCTGCTGATGTGGCAGGCAAAGGATTGGGGGATTCACAAGGTACGCCTTGATCTTCTCAAAAGCGAGCTGGCATTCTGGGGTCCATTCTGTGCAGACACTTTTCTTCATCAACTTGAAGATTGGCTCGCAGATCGAGGTCAGCTAATTTACAAAGCGCTTATGTATTGCAGTCTTCCCATGAAGGATTTTACTTCTGTCAGCATCTGAGGAGGCTTCATTTCGACTATGGCCTTGATCTTCTGGGGATCTACTTCAATTCCCCGTTCCGTCACCATATATCCTAGCACCTTGCCTCGTCTTACACCGAAGGTGCATTTGGCTGGATTAAGCCTCATACTGTGGTCTCGGAGGCGGCCGAAGAATTTTCTCAAATCAACGAAGTGTTGGCCATTGGATCCTCTGGAATGTATTATCATATCGTCCACATAGACCTTAATTTCTTTATGGATCATGTCATGGAACAAGGCTGTAGTCGCCCTCTGGTAGGTAGCCCCGGCATTCTTTAGTCCGAATGGCATAACAGTGTAGCAATACGTGCCCCAAGGGGTGGTGAAGGCTGTCTTGGCTTGGTATTCCTCTGCCATCTTGATTTGGTTGTAGCCGGCAAAGCCGTCAACGAAGGACTTGACCTCATAGTTGGCCGTGGTATCCACTAGCATGTCAATATTTGGCAAGGGGAAATCATCTTTTGGACTAGCCTTGTTCAGATCTCTGAAGTCCACGCAGCATCGGATCTTTCCGTTGGCATTGGTCACTATCACTATGTTGGAAAGCCATGTCGGATATTCAATCACCCTGATGAACCCTGCTCTGAGCATTTTTTCAATCTCCTCTTTCACCTTTAGAGACCATTCGGGATTAATTCTTCTCAATTTTTGCTTTACTGGCTTGACTTCCGGGTCGAGCGGTATCCGGTGTTCAACTATGGAAGGGTCGAGGCCTGGCATATCCTTATAGAACCATGCAAACACATCCACAAATTCTCTTAGAAGCTCAATCAGAGTATCCTTTTCGGTCCCTTCAAAGAAACTACCAATCTGCGTCTCTTTAGGCTCTTCTGCAGTTCCCAGATTCACACTCATCAAAACCTCTTCGGCAGCTTGGGCTCGATTTTCCTCCTTCCGGACAACCTGCTTAAAGATTTCTTTAATATATTGTTCATTTAATGTGTCTGCTTCTTTATCTAGTGAATCATTATTAACTGTTTTTTTTAAGTTATTAGTTATTTCATCATTAGTTAAAGTGGCAATCAGGGGATACTCAGAAAGGTCCGTCATTTCATTAAGAACAAAGGGGAATACAGCATTGGCTACAACTTCGTAGTCTTCAGGCGTAAGGCCATCGGACGACTCGAGAGACTCGAACTCAATAATGAGAGACTCGGAGGACTTTACATAGGTTGACACAAGGGGACGGGGGACCAATCCAAGCTTGGTGATCATTTCCTCCTTGGTTGCGGCCGGACCCGAGAGGATTTCCCAATTCTTCAGTGGCATCGCTGTCAGGGGCCTCACGACTCGGGAATTGCATTGTTCCCCTTTCTCAATCATTCCTATCATCTCTTTGACAGAACCGAAATCAATCAGGTCCGGCACCTGAACCTCTTCTCCGAATAACTGCTGCATAATCGGACCATCCCAATCATCTGAAAAGACTTCTGTGACTTTGGCTTTCGGCATTGTCAGCTCAAACTCAAGCTTTGGGCCTTCTTGGACATTTGGGACCACAGTGGCAAGCTTCTCGAACTGCTCTACTAGGCTTGGAACGCCTTTGAAAGTGTACTCGCTCTCCATGGTAGTGGTAGCCCCAGGTATCTTGGGTAGATCCAAAAACAGTCTACGAACCGGATATGCCTTGGTTCCTCTGAGCTTGTTAAGGTCATGCTGTAACTTCATCCATCCCTCTGTCGGAGTAGGCTCTTTGACTGGGGTGCTACCCTGCTGTGTCGGACCTTTTACAAAGTAGTCATCCAAATGAGGACTGAAAGGGAGAGGTTTAGGGCCGTTGATCGGGACCCTTCCTGTGGCAGCTTCTCCCCTTTTCCGGGCAATCTCCTTTTCTTTCGCAGTGTCTACCGAGGTGGCATCATATCCCAAGCCGTGGCGAGTTTTCTGTCCTTTCACCTCAATAACTTTGTGAGTTCCTTACTGATGCTTCCCCAGACCGAGATCGGGCAGGTAGCTCATTCTTCTCATCATCTTAAAGACTGGAGGGATCTTGTCCCGAGTGATCGTCAGATCTATGTTACAAACTTGGGCTTTGGGAGGCTCGACCGTGAAGCCTGTTAACATGAGACCTTCCTCGTCATGTTTGATCTCCAGAATAGGTATCCCACCCGTATCAGTGCCCTCCAAAGTGACTAGGTCTCCATAAATGGTTGTCAAATCCCCATCAGAGACAAACTTTACACACTGATGGAGGCTCGAGGCAACCCCTTTAACTTGATGCAGCCAAGGTCTTCCCAGCAGGGCATTAAAGGTGATCGGGATATCGATGACCTGGAATTCCACAGGTATCATCTTCTTGCCAAACCAGAGGGCCAAAGTAGCAACCCCACGTACTGTGCGGGATGTAGAGTCATAAGCTTTGACTGTGAGGGAGGAAGGCTTTAAATATGTGGATTTGATGTCGAGCAGACTCATGATCTTAGTCGGGAGGATATTCATCCCGGACCCATTGTCAACCAAAACTCGAGGAAGACGCCGTTCATCCAGCTGGGCTGTGATGAAGAGGGGCTTGTTATGATCAGCTCCGAACTGGGGGTGATCGAGGTCTGTGAAAGTGATTATATTCCCATAGTGAATGTTCCCAATCAACTGCACCACATCATCAGGAGTAGCATCAATAGGGACTAGCGTGCGGGCTAGGCTTTCTTCCAGCTTTAGCTTGTGGGGGTACGATGAGGTAAGCAGGGACCACAAAGAGATGTTAGCCTGAGTTTGTTTCAGTTGGGTGAGCACGGGATCCTCCTTCTCGAGGTCAGGAGTTTCGGCTGTCTTGGCATAGGGGAGACGGTCTTCCCTTGGTTCTTGATCTGCTACCTACTTATCTGTCTTGGGGTTCCCCTGGTAGATCTGCCCGGATCGGGTCAACAGGTTGACTTCCTCATCAGTCACTTCTTGACTAGATTTCCTCAATGCTGCCAAGGTCAACGGGGGAGCCTTTTTGGCTATCGGCCACTGGTACTGATGGAGTCTAGCAACGGTGAGGGGCTGAGATTGAGCTGTATTGGCTCCTTCCTGGGCAGCTTTTAAAACTGCTTCCCATGTCACAGGCTTTTGAATCCGGGGTTGTGTTGCTGTCCTCTGGATGGCCCACAGAGCTAGGGCGTCCTCCGATTTGCCTTCATAGCCTGCCTTGTCCATAGTTATCATACAACAGGAATTGCTATTCTCAGGGCTTGGCGGCTTTTCGATTTCATCTCCGGTATAGTGCAGCCACTCTGGTTCCTTTCTGTAATACTCAGAGCTAGAGACGATTATAGCATTCTGCGTGGGAGGAGCATCGGGTATCATGCCGATTTCTAGGACTTCTCTGAGAGCTAAAATACATTCGGGGAAGGTGACCTCTTCTTGGGTAACCCTGACAAGGATTTTTACTTTGTTTCGGGGCGGATTTGATCTGACCATGGTTACTTTCTCATTGGGGAGGATGGGAGAGTTTCCCTCTCTCTAACAGATCTTCAACTATCAGCCTGGATCGGGTGTCCGAAAACCCTTTCCCCAAAGCATGGTAGGCGGCGTTGAACTCTATGACATCCACATGTTCAGCCCCAGGAAAATCCATGGCTTTCATGTCTTCGGTTTCATAATCGTCTTCCGAAGTTTCCTCAATCTTACGGCTATCAGCCTCCATCTCATCATACATCTTCTTTCTTTCACCCTTGCAAGCAGGGCAACCACAAGTAAAGGATAGACAACGCTCCCCTTCATAGTTTGACGTAACAGCTCAGTAGATCTGGGTCCAGATGAGGAGTACCCGGGGTCCACTGTCGGGTACAGGAGCAATTAAGAAAGCGTCATGTGGGTCCATGGGTATGAAGGCGATTGGGGAGACATTTAGATCAATAACCCTTTTCAGTGACTCCATCCACTCGGTGTGTTCAAGCGGCTCGGCAGTGACCCTTACTGTTGTGATGTCGTCTGTTTTAGGGAAGGAAGAAAAGGAACCAATGACGTTTACGAATTCATCGTCTTCCGGTTGCTGAAAACCTCCCTCTTCAACCAGTGCTTCAATGAACCTTCTCCATTCTCCCACTAGGTCCTTGTAGGGAACATTGTGCTCTAGGATTTTGGATATGTATGGCTCTGTAAGTGGGCTTTGTTGTCCTTCATCCTCTGAGGTATTCGGGCACTGACCACAAGTGCATCTTACGAGGAGTACTTCGTGGGGGCCCGTATTTTCTGGCGGCTCTTCATCGTCGCTTGCTGACAACCAACCATTGTGTCCGGCTTCCATGATGTCATTTCCGGCATGATTGTTCCAGATTGATTCCGAATCTTGGGCCTCAGTTGACTCCTCACTTTCGTCGTCATCATCATCACTGTCATTACCGTCATCAGAATCATCTTCCCATACTACTGGGATTTCGGCTGAGAGAGAGCGCCGGTCAAATCTGTTAGGGGAGGACGGGTGCGTGCAGCCGCAGAAATTGTCATATGCCCCCATTGCCGGAAGCGGCAATTGCGACTCCGCTTCTCCTCCCAGAAACTGTGGGGGAAGAGTGAGAGGAGGCGGCACGTACTTGACTCCAGGAAGGATATAGAAGCAATCCTCCTCCTCAGATTCTTCATTTTTACTGTCCTCGGGATCGTATTCGGCTTCTCCCAAAACCATCTTGCAGAAGTGCACTAACTCCAGGTGTTCTTCGGCCTCTTTGCTGATAAGCCCCAATACAGGCGCCCGCCTGAAACTTTCTTGCTCAATCTTCCTTGACTGCTCTAACCATCTCGTGTAAATGGTTTTCTCATGATTTGACCGGAACAGCCCAGTTCTTGACATCGGTTTTCCCTTCCTCCGAGAAGTAGCGGGCTTCGTATTCTTGCAAGAAATTTCTAACATGAGACCAAGGAGGGTTGGTTTGTTCACCATCCCCAAGGCTGAGGGGGAATCCAAATTCAGGATCCTCGACAAGGTTGGCCATGGGTATTTGGAGGTCTTCATCAGTTTCCGCATCCTCATGGACATACGAAGGTTCTCCGGCTTCAATCATGGTCACCTGGTTTTGATTTCTCGGGAAGGGATTTTTGACTGTATTAGGCCCCTCGGGGCCTTCTAACTTCCCTTTCTCTATCAATCCTTGGATTGCCTTTTAGTAAAGCGGTTATACATTAGATGTCAGTGGGCACGATGAAAAGCGCAGAACTTAGAAGTATCCACGGGAGCACTCGAATTTCTGGGTTGGAAATTTTCTAAAGGCCTCAGCAAGCCTTCTTTCACTAATCCTCTAAAGATGTCGTTCAGAGGCATTCCAAAGCTTTCGAGGTTTATGACCCGATGCTTGGGCTCGGCTGGTTTCCTGGGAGCAAAAGGAGTTGCATTATTACATTCACATACTGCGTAGTTGATCACCTCTTTACTTTTAACGGGAGCGGGAACCGTGTTGGAGGGAGGAGCTCACGTATACGTAGCGGGTGCAGCGGCCAGGCATTGATTGTAAGCCTTTTCAAACTTAGCTACGGAGTTAACCATGGCCCGTAAGTCGAGTACGGGAAATGGCCCGAGGAGGTTCTCGGATGCGGCTTCGGGTATGGTGGAAGATGTCCAAGCTTGTTCCTCTTCAGAAGGAGGGATGGCCATCTCGCTGAGTTTCAGATTCCACCGCTTGTAGAAATCCCCAACATTCTCATCGGGACGCTGCACGGTTGTCTGCAAGTCAACCCTATTTGTTTCCCATTCCAAATTAGCTTTGTACTTCTCGTAAAGGCCTTGGTGATCTGATCCCATGTAGCCACGGCCTCGGGTTTTAAGCGGAAGAACCATTTTAGAGCACTTGGATTTCAAGGAGGCGAAATAGTCAGCTGGCGATTGGTGCATCCTTTGGCCTTCATTGCCAAGGTATATGTGTCCAAATGAGTTTTCGGGCATGCGGTCCCGTCAAAGAGGTCCAGATTAGGCATTAAAAACTTGTGGGGGCGGGGGAACAATAGAATCGGGTGCACGTAGGTCGGAAGAAGCGAGACTTCTTAGCAGTCAATTCGGCAATATGTGCTTTCATTTCCTTGTGTTGATCCATGAACCAGACCAGATGAGGGTCTTGTGGTGGAGCCATGACATTCAGACCAGTGACTAAGCTAGAGTGAGGAGCTACTACTGGCGGCAGACCGGTGGAGGGAATGGCCGATCCGGGGACATAGGTAAAAACTTGTCCTTGGTCCGAATTACCCTGGGGAGCGTGAGTAGGAGCCTGGGCATAGGGATAGAACCTTGCAGCTTGTTGACTTTCAACCGGCAGAGTGGGCGAAGCCAGGCCTGATGTAGCCGGGTAGCTTGGTTTTCCGAGCTGAGATTCATAGGTAGGCTTAGGTGCGGGCTGTTGTCCCTGGTTGTTGAACTGTATGCCAGGCTGTGGCGAGGGTGTGTAGCCGAGAGGGTATTGCGGTCCGAGGGATTCTGATGAAACTGGATTAGGGGCTTGGTGGCCCATTGGTCCCTGAGTGAAATGCGTTTGTAGGAGTTTGTGCTAGGAGCAGCTGCGCATCATTCGAGGAGGGCGCTGGCCGTTGTCCCGAACCAAAGCTGTGGTGGCATCCCAAACTTCTTTGCGGTACTCGAACTGCGATTGTGAAGGTCCGGCTTGGTCGTTTCGGGCGAGACGGGATCCCAATTTCTTTGTGGCATTCCGAGATATCCCCAACCGTGAGAAGACATTCCGTACTTATTTTGTCCCAGCTGAGGAAGCGTAGGCTGGTTCGCCCCATCAGCTGCATGGATCCAGTGAGTGCGTAGGTGGGAGTGGTGCCCAGAAGATCGAGGAGCATGGGTTACGGTAGTAGTACCGTAGGAGGTGGGTGGTGGCATCCTGGAGTAATCGGGCGGCGAGAGTGGGATTGGGGTCCTCTTCTTCTTCCACGGTGAAGGTGCCATCGGGATTGAGGCTGGCGGCCAAACCGTGGCTCTGATGGCTTCCATAAGGCTATTAATCTGTGCTTCTGTCGCAATCTCATACGTTACGCTAACCGATTCCACTTCTTTCATTACATTTGAGGGGTCCCGGGACGCGGAGTGATGTTGTCCCCATCATTACCGGGCGATGCGGACATTGTGAAACCCGGAGTCGGAACAAATGGTGAAGGCGACGATGCGCTTGACTCTTCCCAGCCCGATCAAACGGTGACCGGCGCCGAAACCAAGCTTTGTGAGGAGGCTGCGGGGGAAAGACACGAGGGTTCAGATATTTGGGAGTGAAGGAGGGTAGGTGTTTGGGCTTAGGGCTCA
The DNA here is from genome assembly GCA_022495995.1 of Adenophora triphylla var. japonica. NCBI lineage: Eukaryota > Viridiplantae > Streptophyta > Magnoliopsida > Asterales > Campanulaceae > Adenophora > Adenophora triphylla. The sequence continues at coordinate 162,559 of JAFEMH010003833.1, forward strand.
TGCAACATGCAGTTATTTGTTCTTGTTTACTTAAAACGTATTTTATTAAACCTAAGCGGTTGGAAAAGATTGCTTTTCTTTTTCGCAAACTACTCTGATTCCTGGATCAGTGGGCCCCATCACTACGCCTGCGGACCCTCAACCTGTAACCTCGAACAAGGGTTCCGTAGGACAAGCAGGTCCCACCGACCGAAAAGAAAAACGATCCTAAAGTCTGGCGGGTAATCTAGTCTTAACAAGCATTCGATGTAAATTACGGACAAAGCTGACGTCAAAGGTCAAAATCATGTCCGGAGGGCTCGACGAAAAGACTGCGTGGCTCGGACTGATAAACGTCCATAATTGATCTTGACCCGTCGTTAGTTAGGTCGTAATTAGACATGGAATAATTATTAATCCTTGATGACTCAGTGTCATGCCGGGAGTCGGTGCATAAGTTGTGCCAGCCAAAGTCAAAGTCAAGGCGCCAGTCAATATCTAGTCAAAGTTTGCGGCGGAAAACCGGCATGACTTCAACTGATTAGGGTCCCCGAAAGATATTGACTTGGTATGCTGACTAAGGCTTGACAGGAAAGGTGTATACACAGACCGGGCATGACACGGACCAGACTAAAAACCAATCGGGTCTCGGACAAAGTGTGTCACGGACAAGTGCATGGTCTACACTAGGCTCCAAGGGATGTTTGGGTAGTCCCGTGCTCGCACCGAGAGGCGTAATAAGGCCAAGCAGGGCACACTCTTTGGGATTTCCCCGGGTTAAGGACGTAGTGTGCAGTGTAAGGCCAAGTGCGCGTAGTGTGCAAGCAGTCTATCTTCTTTTTCTGAGTAAAATAGAAATTTTCACATGTGTCTTAAAGAGAATGATGCATGCAAAAAATGATTTTTTTTTTGAAAATCCCTTTTTTTTTGAAAATCTTTTTTTTTGAATTTTTCTTTTTTTGAATTTTTTTTGAAAATCTTCTTTTTTTTTGAATTTCTTTTATTTGAATTTTTTTTTTTAATTTTTTTTTTGAAATTTTTTTTTTAATTTTTTTTTTAATTTTTTTTGAATTTTTTTTTTTGAAAGCAAATAAACACATAAGCACATAGGCACAAAAATTCAAACAGTTAAAAAAATGATTAAAACGATCAAAATATCGATTCTTACGGGACAGTCAAAACAACACGAAATGTGCAAAACAAACACACACACACACACACACACACAGTACAAATGGTTTCAAATGCCGGGACGGGAGTTTGAACCACAAAAGCTTTTCTTTTTTAAAAAAAAAAAACAATGATACCGGTACGTGGCTTCGTTAGACCATAATTTATTCCAAGCCCCGGGTTAGGGAGTGGTACAGGAAACTTAATGGTTTCCACCTATGTACCAAATACCATTTTTTTTTTTTTAAATATAAAGCTTATTTAGTTTCCCAGCCGAGTCGCCAATGTGATGAATGTGCCCCGCCGCGATTTTTCTTTTGAAAATCATTAAAAAACGGGAGTCGCCACGCCATTTTTATTTTAAGGGCCAAAACTTTGAAAAATGCCCGAGATTAGAGATTTGGGTTCGGAGGTCACGTTACACTCCGGGAAGAACGTTAGGGTTCACCCGGAATGCCTCGTAAAACGAGTCTTCCTAATTTGAAACCATTTGTGTGTGTGTGTGTGTGTGTTTCTTTTTAGTTAAAATAAGTGCAAACTGAGAGAACTAAAAATTGATAACTCTTTGGAAGACATTAAAAAAGTCCCATGATTTTTGGTATGATTTTAGGGTTGAGTTTTGGTACTCAAAAGACTCCTTGAAGTTGAAAGTCAATTCTGCCAGAATAAAAAAGACAGTGGACACTTGATTTTAAAATGGATTTAAGAGTTTTAAAAATTCATAATATGGGGAAAGTCAGAGAATGAAAGTTGTTCAAAACATCTTAATTAAGGTTACTACAAAAGGTTTTCATGATTGGATATGATTTGGGGGACCAAAAGCTTCTGGAAATCACAGATGTGAAATCTGGATTTCCAGAGACTGCTAAACTGACTTTTGGAAAATAATTTGAAAAAGGGAGTTATACTCACTTAAAAATTAAAATAAAAATATTTATGGAATCCTATGGATGTTTTCTACAAAAAGTATTTTATAGTCAACACCAAATTCCAAGTTTTTCTGTGTCCAAAAAATTAGACAAAGGACAGAGGTCTTAGAGAAAGGCTACTGGACAGCAACATTCTCAAGAAGGAAAATGTGATTTTAAAGGGGGTTTTGCATCCATGCTTGTCCCCATTTCCTTAGGCTTTGATTAGTGATCACTAAACATGTTTAGTGGTGATCTACTATATCAAGCCATCCTTAGGGTACATTAGGACTTAAAGCACTTCATTTGCTTGGGAAGGGGAGATTTAACTTGAAATCAAGATTTTATGTATGAAAATTGATCTTTAGGTTAAGAAAATGTTTTCAAGAAAGTAAAAAACAATTTGGAAGGAATGTTGATCCTTGTAGAAGATCATCCATGGAGATGAACTTCCATGGTGATCCTCTTGGATCTAAGGCAAGGGATGGACAACAAACAAGTTACATCTTTGAAATGTGAGATGCATGCATGGATGAAGGAGGTTTAGGGTAAGGAGAAGGAGGGTTTACCAATGGTGGTATCCTATCTTCCTTGTGTTTGTGTTTGTGTTTGAGACTTGAATTTAGTGAGTATTTGGTGAGTGAGATTTGGGAAAATGATTAAGAAAAAGGTGGCAATTCAAGGGAATTCCCACTGTTTTCTACAATATTTTTGCCAAGGTGCTGTTGTTGTTCATTTGTTCCTGGTTTTTCTGAGACTGAGGGGCTCTATTTATAGGCCTCTGAAATTTTCATTTCCATCCGCGCGGATGAGTATGTAAGCGTGCACTGTTCATTAAATGCTGCCCAGGCTTTGGACAAGAGGAATATTTTATTTAAAAACTCAACCAGCTGTTGTTTTACAGCTTACCCATTTCGGGTTTTTACCTTTTGTAAGATTCTTTACCATGCTTAACTCCAAATAGCAATCCCCAACTTACCCTTGCTTTGTTAGAAAAGTTAGGTTTTGTTAGAAAAGTTAAGGCTTAGGTTAAGAATGTGAAGGCTTTCGTTAGTTTTCTAACGGAAATATTAACAACTCAAATTGGAGCACTTACATATGGCAGCCCGCCATCCACTCTTGTCTTGCTCAACGAGGGTTAAGGACTGCATCCACAAAGGGTAATTAGTTAGCTCGATAAGTAGTTACAGTCAAAGGTGATCAACAAATATGGCGACTCAGCTTACAATGAAAAGTAAATGTAAAATCGAAGTATTACCTCACAATGAGATAGGCCGGACCTATCAGCAAATTCTTCAGGGGTGAGCCCCTTCTCAGTAAAGCTAGATAGCAAGTTTGGGTCCACAGCCCGTCACACAACAGCCTAGCCATACCCCAGCTGGGGATAGCGATGACTCATGCAGTCAATCACGGTGAGGGCTAGCACATCGCTAAGCTTCACCACCTCAGCACGTACGAGCTCCGCGCTAGTCATTGGGGGAGCTTGAGGAGGAGAATCACTTGAAGTATCAGTCCCATCAAGGATTGGGCCGAACCTCGACCTCTTCCTTTTTGTAGTCAGGGGGAGGGCCTCTTCATCTCTTTGCTTGTCATCCTCTAGATCGACGAAATCATAAGGAATAGACCCAACTGTGTCGCATATAGGGCTGGATTATGATGTTTTCTCTGAAGAAACTTCAACCTCCACCTCCTCTGTTTGATCGATAGCGGGCACGTTAACCAGTTGGAAGGGCCCTAACCCATCTACAGGGATCGTCCCATCACCGACCTTGGGGAGCAGCTTTTGGCGATCAGCGGCCTTCTTCTCCCTGTTCGCTCGAGCATTTGCCTTCCCGTGGGGCTTCTTGCTCTTTCGCTGGTCAGATATGCCCACAATGCGATTCATGTTCGCCTGTTGCTCAGAAGTAAGTACTGCATAAGACAAGAAAGGGAGCAGTCAGCAAGAGATGGTCGAGCTACATATGGGCGAGTAAACAAAAAATGCGAAGTAGAAAGAGAAATGAGATGACAATTTACCACCAACATGCTCTCCATTGGTTCTACAGTAATTAGGTGTTTTTTTGGCAGAAGTGGCATTGGTCCTCGAATCTACCTAAAGCCTGAGTGACCCAATCAAGATATCTAAAGCCCCTCACTATCAAAGCCAAGGGGGCCACCTCTCCATCTCCCCCCAGCATCATGCCGGCCTGAATGAAGTTATCTTTATTTGATTGAAGGGCGGGCCAGTTAACGGTGCCCCTCTAAGCTACCAGCGTCATCCTATTAATCAACTATTTGCTCCACGAAGGGACCCAATAGTCTTCCTCCTTCATTACCTCAGAATTATTGTCGGGAAAAGGGAACTCCCATCCCTTTTTACTCTCAACCAGTATTACATGAGAGTTCCATCCTACTGCTTTCTCAGGCAAGTTAATGAAAAGTTTTGGGGCATTCCTTCTGGCGGGGGTACTAATCCCATGGGTTCTCTTATCAAACTCTACCTTAAAGAATTCCCTAAAAATGTGTATGCATGGCTCATACCCCAAAAATCTATAAACCATCGCAAAAAAAGGGAGCACCCTATAAGTGTTAGCCCCTAATTGCATAGGAGCAGCTGCCATGCATTCCAGGAATTCACAAATAAAAGGGTCTAAGGGGAGCCGTAGCCCGACCTCAAACTGGCCATAGAAAAAGGCCACTCTGGTAGGATCTATAGTCTTGTCCGACCAACTGAATGTATCAAATTGTTTGGCCATCATGTGGGGGTCAACATGAACTCCTCCCTATCAACCTCGTAATGATCGTACATTATCTTGAGCCTGGACTCTAAGGTTTTCTTTCCAGGCAAGGGTCTGGAGGCTACATAACCCCTCTCATTTCGGTCAGGGACGACCGACGAGCAGAAGGCGTCAACAATGTTGGTAGAGTGAGAGCTCGTTGTGGCTGAGGCCGCCGCCCGTTCTTTAGTCGACATATCTAAAGAACAAGAGGAAACAGAGGAATCAGTTCTATATAAAGATTCAAGGGACCTACCTACGGGCGACCTAGATTCCCCTGGAAATCCTTTCCTATTTCTAAGGAAGGAGGGTTTATTGGATCCCCTAATGTAAAACAGAACTAGATGGTCGAGCAATTCATGGAAAAGGTGAAAGGACACAACTCTTTGGTCGTCTACTTCAAAATCACCTAGGGTTTCTCCTGCAGGCAAACCTAGCTCGCTAAAGCGTAAACCCCACCTGGTCAAGATGGAGATGCACTCATCCACACTCATCTCCTTCCACACTCCACCTAAGTGCTTGTATACTCTACGATTGACAGTGAAATACCAGTACCAAGCCCCAGGTTCACAACTAAAGGTCCTAGCCATGGCGGAATAGAAAGGGAAAGAAAAAATTAAAGCCTAAAAGGCTGAGAAATCGGAGGCTACCTCAGTTAAATTGGTGGAGATAAGTTTTGAAAGTTAACAAGAGAAGCTTGAATGCGGCTGGATAATCAGAGACCGGTTCTTACTTTGTTCTTACTGCTCACCTGAGAATTAGGGGTTTGTAAAAGTCCAGAAAGGAAAAGGATTTTCCTTATATACCCAATGCTAATTCTTTCCTGAATTGGGAAGGTTATGGAATTCAACAGTTTAAACTCTCAATTAATGCCAAAAACGGTTCACAAAGCGGTTGTCCAAACGTCAAAACGGGTAATCATTACGGAATTACAGCGCTTCCCTGGATCTGACCGTCAAAACAGTTAAATGGTCGAGATTGAGCCACGTCATCAACGGTCGACCAACCTACAGTTCGAGCGTCGATCTGCGATCTACATAAAAGTTCATCAAAATTCTTATAAACTTCCTGGTCGACAAAGTCCACCCAGAAAGTTGGGGGCCACTGAACGGAATAAAAGTGATGGGCTAGGCCCAACGAGTGAAGCCCAACTATTCAAGTATTATTGCCACCACGTTCTGAGTGGGTCTGCCCAATTATGACAAGGCCAAAAACCCATCAGTCAAGATCAGTCGACCTAGCTCATTGCCCGACCTCCACAGTCCCGACCTAGCTATGTCCGACACACAATCCGTATCTCATAACGGGTATTATCCGGCTACATCAGTCTGTCAGGTCGACCTGGCTCCAGGCAGGCGACCTCGACCTACAAGGCATACGTAGACCTACAAAGTCATAACACCCATATAACTCTTTCCATAACAGAAGTCCTACAAATCAGGAGTTATTTACGTACGAGATCTCCTACACAATCTGATCTACGATTCTAGGGACTTCATACAATCCTACTACAATTATACCTCATATCAACACCTATAAATACCCTACAACATCAACGATTTTGAGGTAATTGCTATTTGTTATTCTGAATCATCTTGTTCATTATAATTTATCATCTCTAAACACCATACTTACTCTCACGCCCGAGGGTCTTCGCCGGAGACCATTCCGTCTAGTCATGGGTTCCTTGTTTTAGGCCAATCAAAGCTAGTGGATCAACCTAGTTGCTGGTCGTAGGCTGATCAACACGTTTCCTGCAGTATCAAGGTGCATGGATAACTATTACAATTGTAAAACAAACTAGTCAAGTATAATCCACTTAGCAACAAAATAAATCATTCCGAATAAGACTTCCCCCTCCCTCCCCCATCTTACCGTGGCTGCTGGCACGGAATTAGCCGGGGTTCTTCCTCGAGTCTTGTCATGATCGCACACTCGACGAAAGAGCTTTACAAGCGACATTTCCCTTCTTCACTCGCACGATATTTCTGGATCAGGCTTTCTCCCATTGTCCAAGATTCCCCACTCCTGTCCCCCACGAGAGTTCGGGTTGTGTCTCAGTCCAAGTGTGGCTGATAATCAGAAAAGACCAGCTAAGCATCATTGAATATTTCGTCATTTTATGTTATTCTTATCAATAGTCTTTTTCTTTATTTCTCTCACCCTTCCATTTATCCACACCCTTAATTTTAGGGAAAATTACATTTTAGTTATCTGAGTTTTACAAAATGTTTTAATTGGTTATCGAATTTGTATTTGTTACAAGTTGGTTACTGAGTTTGTGTATTGGTTGCAATCAAGTATAAATTTGATTGATCCATTAAAACCTAATAAAAATATATCATGTGTCACTCGCATGACATATTTAACGAGCATTTTTGTTTTTTCTATGCAATATAGGTTTGTTTATTGAATTAACTATGGTTGCCACCATAACTCACACACAACCACCACCACCACCACCACCATCATTAATCCACCACCTTCACTGCCACAATCACCATCACCATCATCGCCACAACCAACACCAAAAATCAAAACAATTCTCGAATAACATCAAAATTTTGTTTAATAATCAACAATAACTCTCATAATTTTGAATTAAAAAAAATCAAATTTCGCAGAACAAAATCATCTCATCATTTTCACCATCACCAACAATGAAAACATAGAGGGGGAAAGGGAGATTTTGAATTTTAGGGAGGCAACGAATCCAACTTAACTCCTTGTTCCTCCATCTCTCTCTCACTCATCCTGTGGGAGGTCTGGAAGCTCAGCGACCCAGTTTCTTTTTTTCCAGTTGTAGCCAAAATTCCTTTTAGATTGTTTTATCGTCCGCTTCGCTCTCTTGTGCCGATTCTTTCTCTTTCCAATTGTAGCCTCCTTTGTTTGAAATCCAAGCTGTTGAGGTCAACCAAGAGGGAATCATGAGGGAGTTGGTGCAGTAGGATCATTTTTACAAATTAAGAGCAACTCTCAATATCAGCAAATCGAAATTAAAGCCAAGATCAAGTCACTTCAACTTAACAAAAAAAAAACTTCAATGCCCACATCTGAGAATGTGATGGCCGCAAATGTGATAAGGGATGAGAAGGCGGAGACAGTAGTGAGAAGGAAGAAATTGGAGGAAAAAATAAAATTAAAAAAGGGAATGCGTCGGATTACGGAGGCAACAACGCAGGGGAGTGGACGACGGATTTTGAGAAAAGAGGGGTCGGGACTGTCGATGTTTGGGTTACCTTTGTTTTTGGCTGCGGCAACGGCGAAGACAATGGGGAGAGAAGATGGCTTCTTGTGTCAGTGTGGGGGGGGATGCTACCGAAGAAGAAGGAGGTGAACGCCGGAGGAAAGGAGGGGAGGAGAAAAGAAAGAGAGACATTTTTTTCCTTCATAGATCGATATAATAATAAAAATAACGGAAAAATTGGTTGTTAACCCAGTTTATAACTTCATTTAACAACCAATTTTTCAGTTATTTTTATTATTCACATTTTTTTATTCGCATATTTTTTTTCTCGCCTATTTCTTCTTTTAACTTATTTTTTTCTTCTTACATCTTTCTTTCACGATGACATATGAGGATTCATGTTAACCGAGCCCAAATTATTTTGTTACTAAGGCTTTGTTGTTATGATGTTGTTGGTTTTCGAGCATATAAATTTGTTTAACAACTGATTTCCCAATTATTTTTTGAGTTTGTTATGTATTTTTTGGTTTTCGAGTTTATAACTACATTTAACAACTAGTTTCTCTATTATTTTCTGATTTTGTGGTGTATGTTTTTGGTTCTCAGTAATAGACGGATTTTTTTTTCTTCATAAATGTAGTAAATAGGAGTGAAAAGTCTATGAGTTAGTTTATATGTTTGTTAATAACTAAGTTCTCAATTGTTTCCTTAGATAATTTGTTTTTATGAAGAATATTGTACATAAATGTAAGTGTATTTATTGAATATGTGTATAATCTAGTGTAACACTCGTGCGTTAAACGCACGACCAAAAAACTTTGACAAATCGTAAAAATTAAATCAAGAGTTACTATAACTATAAAAATTAATTTAAATTTAAAAAAATATATATAATTAAAAGGTACCCAACAAAATTATATAATGACAATAATAATAAAAGTTACAAAATCATATTGAAAACACTGCTTAAGAACACAACATTGACTTTGTTCTCCAAGCACATGAACCCCAAGCATTCCACGGACACCAAGACACCAAGTACTATACTCAAATTGGTACTACGAGAATATATGAATCGCTTTATGTTTTTGCACATTTCTCGCATACCCACATTTCATAGAAGTCCATAATATTGAACAGTCCTTGTTCAGAGCCTGGAGTTGGAACCTCTTTTCTCGCATACCCACATTTCTCAAATTCTATTTTTAGTGAAGTTAGCTCAAAGGAGCTAAAATCTACACAAGACAACATATTAGAGAATGAACCTGGCTGGGCACCAAGCTCTAGGGGTGTTCACGGTCCGAATTGGTCCGGATTTTATCAAAATTTCAAAAAAACAGGACCAGACCAATTGTTCGGTTTTGCCTAAATTCAGACCAGACCATTACATTACAGGACCGGTCACATTGGTCCGGTTCCAATGGTTCGATCCATGTCCGGTTCCATCGGTTCCACAAATTACACTACTATATATTTTTTCTAAAGATAAAACATGCAACAACTATTTTTTTTATGAAACCAAAATATAGGACGATTACATAAGCAAAGTTCAAATAAAAATATTCAGACATACAACAAATTAACTGAAATAGAGGAACAAAGTTCAAATAAAAAATATAGGACGATTACATTACATAAACAAAAGAGAAAAACATAAACATGATTCAGACCCTAATAACTAAATTCATATGCAAAATTGTAAGAAAATTGAAAATACGAGTAGATTGGAGGTAGAGACTGAGAAAATAACATCAAAATCTCATTAAATCATTACCTTTTATTGGAGATTTGAGAGGCAAAATAACAGAGTAATGATATTCTGCAATCTCGCACGAAAAAACAGATATGCGTCGTAGATTAATTACTTCCATTATGGCTGCGCCATCGGTAGAGATCGATGGTGGTGCTGTGGTTGGACAGCTGAGTCGAAATCAGGGCGCCTCCATGAAAAATCAATTTGATTTCTAGGGTTGAGAATTGAGATGAGAGAAAGATGAGAGAGGGGAAAAGCGTAGAGAGAGAGAGAGAGAGGGATAGAAAATCAAATGGCGGAAATGAAAGAGATATGATAGGGTTAGGGTTTTTGTAAACTTGTAATGTCGCTGGATGGATAAGGTCACAGCAAAAATTTTTTTTTTTTTTTGAAAATTAGGAATTTGAAATTATGAATAAATAAATATATATATATTATACATAATATATACATAATCGGTCCGGTCCGGGTTCGGTCCAGGATCATATATATTTTTTCAAAAACCAGGACCAACCCAAATAATCGGTTCCATATAAATTTGGGACCAGAACCAAACCAATTCTATTGGATTGGTCCGGTTTTCATTGGTCTGGTCCGGTTCTATCGGTCCGGTCCGTCGGTTTTTTTGTTCAGCCCTACCAAGCTCAATAACATGTAATTTTGATGTGGTCTATCCAGCATTTGAGCTTTTTGTGGCAAAAGAATTGAAGGATTCTCATTGCTGGGAACCTGCAGAAGAATATCCATATTACACAACGTTCTTCACTGTAAAGTAATATAATTGCACATAAAGACATAAAGGGAATGTTCGCACTTTGAAAGACACAAATGACGCGACATGTGCTTCAAGGGCTTGGCTTCAAATGCAATTGATAGAAATCATTCAAATTTTGAATCCACTCACTGGATTCGACTCAGTTATTGGCAATCATCTCAGTTATTGGCAACTTATTTGCATCAGATACCCAACTGTAGAATACTTGTCCAAAGTTGGATGTCATGTGATTATATCTCGCTCCTGGAAAGAATGCATTTGCCCAGTGTTCCGGCTCATTACTTATCAACCATTTATAAGCTTCATGTGAAATAGATTTTAGGTTCTCAGCACACTGTTGAAAAGCCTCCACCTTTGGTGCATAGGCAACATCATAAAAATCTTGAACCATGAGACGCCTCGCTTCATCTTCATGTTAAAACTGCCCCTACAAATCTTTGTTGAGTTTCTCAGCAAGATAGCGCAGGCAATAACCATGGTAGCACGCTCCATCGAATACTTCGACTAAGGACTCCCTCAAACCCTTCTTGGAATCTGCAACAAAAGTAATATCCCGAGACATAGCAACTGCTGATTTCAGTTCCATTAAAAAACAACGACAATTTTCATCAGTCTCCTCATCGACCACTGCAAAAGCCACATGAAAAAACCGATCATCCCCATCTGCAGCAGTGACAGCCAAAAGTGTCCCTTGATATTTTGAGTTTAAAGGAACACTGTCAAGGAAAAGCAGTGGTCGGCAGCCTAGTTGGAAACCAGAAATGGAGGCATGAAAAGAAATAAAGAGACGATGAAAGCTCGAGTCCTCCTTTATAGTAAATGTGGCTAGACTACCTGGATTTGTTTCAATTATTTTCTCACAGAAGAAAGGTAGTTGAGAGTAAGCCTCCTTATAAGAGCCCTGAAGCTGCTCCCTAGCAATTTCTTTTGCACGCCATGCCTGAGAGTAATTCAATTGAATACCGTACTCCCGCTTGAAGTCATTGACAATATCCTAGGGTTTGTAGTTTGGGGAAGCTTTTAGCTTCTCCTTGATAACACTTCCTACCCAACCTCTCGCTCGATAACCAGCTTTTACAGCAGCTCCTCCTTCACAAGTATGACTCATGTTCATTGTCTTAATACAGATTAATTGGGTGGTAGCTACTCTGGATGCAAAAATACGCCATGGACAGCCTTCAGATTTGCACTTGACAGAGATAGGTTGGCTGTCATTTGTCTTGTATTTGTAAGTGAATCCATGAGCAATAGAGTATTCACGAAGCGCATCACGAAATTCATTAAAGCTGGAAAATCTCTGGCCCAGGCCTGTGATAATGTTCTCCCACTGCATAGCAGCCTTCCGGTGCTTGTCGTCATTAATGCTAGTACCATGACACATTGCCCTATTTTCATTGATTACTGTTTTGAGGGGTTCAGGTTCATTAGTCATTACCATGTCAGCGGGATTAATGGTGTGACTCGTATTATTTGCTACAATAACAGCTGCTTCGGAGACAGCTTTCCTGCTCGAATTGTGACCAAGTTACCTATGAGATTCCATGATTTTATATTCCTACGACAATTTTTGAACTCAGCTGTGTTCACAATTGCAGGGGAGTATAAAAAGTAGCAGCTTCAAATAATTTTCAACATCAATATTCACTAAAATAGAAATTGTAAATTAAACAGAAACTCAGCAGTCAAGTACAGGGAGACTACAAGAAAACATATTTTCAGAAATAGAGATAAACCCAATGGTAAAGTACCTTCTAACAGGCAATTTAGCAGCAGCAGGTTTGTTGGACATCACAAACACCTCGACTTGGTCAGAATCATTAAAAAAGTTAACCATGCGCTTCAAATCTCTATCTTTTGATATGGTAATAAGAGCATTTTTATTTCCCGGGAGGAAGTACTTGATCAACATGCCATCAACATTGCATTCATAATTCATACCTGTACCGAAACCGTTTTCAACATCAACATGGCATTCATAATTCATACCTGTACCGAAACCGTTTTCAACATCAATATTCACTAAAATAGAGAAATACTCTTACGAACCCCATCCTTGATGGGAAAAACTGATGCCATATGGAAACCAAATACTACTTCTTCATTTTCATAGAGTATGGAAGACATCAATATTAACCCGCATTCAAGAAAGAGGGTAAAAGGATGATTGAAGTATCAAAAAGGGGACTAAACTGAACCCCATCCTTGACGGGAACCTCTCAAAACACTTTAGTAGATACCTTTTTTGAATTTAATATGTGAAGAGTTCTCATGAATTTTCATCATTAATTTCTAGCATTGTTAGTGTGAAAAACTGATGCCATATGGAAACCAAATACTACTTCTTCATTTTCATAGAGCATGGAAGACATCAATATTAACCCGCATTCAAGAAAGAGAGTGAAAGGATGATTGAAGTATTAAAAGGGGACTAAAATGAAAATAAAAATCTTAAGGATTACTCCCTCGGTCCCATAGAAAGAGCTACAAATATATTTTTTCATCAAAGAAAGTCCCACTTTGAAAGGTAAACCTTCAAAGCTTCGTCATTTTTCAATGTTCTATGTCCCTTTCCAAAGATATGGTGATGGTCTTACATTTGATATAAAGTAAAAACATCACTTAAGCACAATTGAAAAGAAAAATAGACATAAAACAAAGTACAATTTTAAGAAGTTTGACATGTCAAATGCGTCATTTCTTTTGGGGATAGAGGGGGTACTCAAATGTGAAAATAACTGAAACTCTACATCGAAATAGGTCCTTAACTGCATGTGTTCATTCTCAAGTGGCTAACATGAAAGAAGATCAGATTGTAAACAATGAATAGAAAATGTAAATTAAACAGAAACTCAGTGGTCAAGTACAGGGAGACTACAAAAAAACATATTTTCATAAATAGAGATAAACCCAAAAGAAATGAAGCTGGGGAGACAAATTGATGATGGTGTTTTGAAAGGAATTTTCTAAGAGTTTACCGAAATACCTGCACGTACAGGAAGTCAGATCTATGGTTGAAAAGGGGATTTTTCATGCTTCGAAGGCCTTGACGATGGGTTCTTCCCATATAGTTGGTTTTCCCAAAAGCGACTGTTAAATCGTTGTATCCATGAGAGAAGAGAGGAGAGAGAGAGAGAGAGAGCGGCGGCGATGATCATGAAAGGAGAGAGAGGGGGCGGCAGCAACAGTGGCAGAGGTGGAGCGTTTGGATTTTTTGTTTGCAATGACGCTGGGGAGGAAGGGGAGAGATCGAGAATTAGAGCGCATAATGCAAAAATACCAAGTTTATCTTATACGCTATGGGGAAGAGGAAGTGATGCCTTGAGAAGAGAGGGAGTGATGCCCCAAGAAGAGAGAGAGAGAGGTGGTGGCTGACGCGCCCCGAACCGTGGTCCTACTTGGCCCTACGGTCGGGACACGCTCTGAAGATGCCTTTATTTTAGAAAAACTTTCGAAATGTCCTTTCCAAAATTTGTCAATTACAAAACCTGTTTAACGTAAAGAAACTTTTATAAACATTCAAACTAAAGTTAAAACATTTAACTTCAATCCAACTTAAGCTTTACAAACCAACATACACTCCTTTACAAACCAAGAAACATAGTTCCAAATTATAAAATATTTACAATCCTTTAAGTGTTTCAAAATGGTGACATACATCTCAAGTCTAGGGTACACTACCCCTAGGTTATACATTTACATAATGTAAACCCTACAAAATACCTTTCTCAACAACAACCCCACTCGGCGTCCTCTCGGTGCTCAACGCGGCCTAGTCTCTGGCTCGCCTCTATCTAAGAAAGCAATAAAAGAACGCGGTGAGAAAAATCTCAGCAAGCTATTATATATGCAACAATATGCTATGCAATCACAATATGAAAGCATACAACATCAACTCCTCATATATATCACATTCTTGTCAACACAAAGAAAGATATATATATAGATAACACATAAGTGCAATAATGTAACACTTAAAAGGACACTGAGCCAAGGTTTAATCCTCAAAAGGATATCATGATCCGAGCAGCATCAACAGCTGAAGAAGCGGTTCCGGAACCCAATCACAATATCAATAAGCGGGTGAAAATGACACAAAGTCATACCCCAATGTGCAACTAGACTACACCCTAAAAAGGGGAGCTAGCCCACTATCCAAACCATGGCCAATGGCAGGGAAAAAGGGACCCAGTGTATGGATTATAACGAACTCGGCTCGGGTGCCATTATAATCCCATAACACTGCCCAACAATCAAGTACCAGCTGGACTTTAAATAGAAGCACAGTACTAAATACTTGCTTACAACAACCGATGATTCCAAAGTAGGGAACCATACCAATATAGCATATCAAAATGATAGCAAAATGATAACAAGTATCCATCAAAAGTAGCACAAAGGCTAAACAATCCTTGAACCAATTCAATTCAACTTAGGATTCCAAAGTAGGGAACCCTAATCAAGTGCACCATAAAGATGTCAAACAAGTCCAAAAGGTGCAACACATAAGGTCTACACACTTACTATAACCATTCAAGGATGTATCATCAATCATATAAGGATATCAAACAAGTTAGGTTCAATGGAAATCAATTGTTCCAACCTATTTAACCAAATATTTAACCATCTTCCAATTATCACAATTGGTATGTAAAGACATCCTTTTGTAGCTCATATGTTGTACTTGAATCATAGTGTTCAATTGGTTGAAATATAAGTTATATAGTTGAACCTACTTGGCTTTAAAAACAACTCAGCAAAATTGGGCAGGGCATGACTCGTGCCCCAGGGCACGACTCGTCCCCCCTTTACATGCAGCCTGATACAGTCGTCCACCCCAAGGCACGACTTGTCATGACTGCATGGCACGACTCGTGACAGAGGGCACGACTCGTGCCCTGTGCAAAATTCAGCACATCAGCTGAAAATTCAGGAACCTCAATTGACACATTTACAAGTCAAATTTCCAACTCAAACAACAACACCAAAACTCCAACTTCAGTTCAAACCAACCAACATTACCTCAAACCCTTCCAACCCAAGCCAAAGCCATTTTTATCATTTCCAAACTCAATAAAATTGATACAAAACAACATGCAACCATAATTTCCATACTTTTAACTTCAAGCAATCACATGAACATACATAGAAGGGAAATATAATAACTTACCTAAAAAATGGACTTGAAAAACTTCAACTTTTCTTTGGATGAAAATGACCCCCCTCTTCTCCCAAACACAAAGAAATGAACGGATCGCTGAACGGATTTTTCTAGAATTATGGGGAGATTTTTAAAATGAAAAACAAGGGTTTGGACCTTTCTTTTCCATGGAAGAAGGAATTTGCTGAAGAAAGTTTTTGTTAAAATGAGTTGGTCAATTAACACTACAAGGATCAACATAGCTTACTTCCATTTAGGCTCCTCCATCCATTAAACATTTTCCCATTAAAATCCTTAAGTTCCTACATTTATACTTTAGCACCTCAATGACTTTTATAAGTTTCTAATAATTTTCAACAATTACCATTTTAACCACACAACTCCTAATATATTCAATAAGACATTAAATAATTATTTTTAATTCATTAACATATTTGAAACATCATATAAATTTTAAACTAACACATAATTGTCACAAACAAAATACAAAACATATAAATGAATGCAATGCACTCCATAATTACGATTAAGCATGAATTAAAATAGAACCTAGGATTAGGGTCGTGACAGTGGTAGTCATGGAAGGTGAGGCAACGATGAGGCGACTTGTCTTTCTGGAATGTTCCAAATGTAGGCGGGAAAAGGATTGTGCCAAAGTGACTTTACTTATTATTTAGTAATAGATTCTCATTTTTTTTTCATTTTTTTTGTATTGTGTAAATGTTCCCGGTTATTTTATGTTTAATGTGTATAATCTCTCAGTTATTTCATGTTTTTGTTATATATTATATATAAGATCTCAGTTATTTGGATATTTTAGTGTCTTTTTTGTGTATCAGTTCTCACTTATTTGTTGTTATTATAGTTTATTATGATAAAATTTCCGGTTATTGTTATTTTAAGTTATTGTTGTGTATTGTGTTGATGTTATTAGTTATTTTGAGTTCTTGGTGTATTTTGTGTATAAGTTCTCACTTATTTTTTGTTATTTTTATGTGTAATGTGTAAGATTTCAGTTATTTTCGGTTAATATTGATTACATTGTGCATTATGTGTAAGATCTCAATTATTTTTAGTAATTTTGAGTTTTAGTGTCTTTTGTGTATAAGTTCTCAGTTAATTTATGTAATTATTGTTTATTAAGTGAAAGTTCTCGATTATTTTCAGTTGCTAATCTCTATATTGTGTGGAAGTTAGCCATGTACTGCCTATTTAAACACTTGTGAACTTAAGATCTTATTTATTTTAAAATTAGTTGGATTTTTCTAATAGGTGAAAAAAAAGAGCAAAAAAATCCAGAGCCTAGCCAGACACAAAGAAAGGTAAAGAAAGAAGGATAAACAAGTCAAGAATGTTAAAATCTTTACGTATAGGTCAAACCTTTAGGGTAGTCTATCCATACTCAAGCTTGTAGAACTGAAAAAACCAGGCACCTGACAATGTTTAAGAAGTCACTCTTTTTCAACATGTTCAATGCTTTGAACAACAACCGTAATATAACAATATGAAAATTGGACCTTATCCTCAAAGATATTATATAGTGTTATAGTAACGACATAAAGAGTTTTAAATTAGGAAAAACATATTTTTTTTATTTTGCAATATTGGTTCCATGAGCATACTATTGGTGGTGACAAGCCAACAAGGAGTATGATTCCAAGGTTTATGAAATTGAAATTGTCAAAAAAACTGGAAAACTTCAAGGAGATGAAAATTGTTAACATGAAAACAGTTGATGTAAGTTGTCTCTGTTGTTTTTATGAGTTTTGTCAAATAAACTAGTTTTGTTTTTGTTATTATGATAAAAAAAAGTTTGATATATGTGAGTATTTCAAAAAACATTTGAGAACATACTAGTTATCAATTGTTTTTATGAAGAAAATATGGGATTTCCTTATAAAAAACAATTAAGAACTAGTTAGTTCAGTTCTCGATTCTTTTTATCATATAAAATTAATAACTTGTGTAGTAAACAATTTTTAATAAATGAGAACCTTTACTTTTCAGTAAATGAATAGATTTCAAATTACTTTATTGATTTTATATTTTTATATATTATTTAAATAGGTTTCTGAAGGAGAATTAATTTTAACAAATGTGGAGTTATAAATGTTTGAACAAAATGAAGTGGTTGAGAAAAATCAACAGAGAAATGAAGAAGTGAGAGAAAAAGGGTATATGAAGTGAACAAAGAAAAAGAAATTTTGAATGATGGATATTCAATACAGAATGAAAATGAAGGATAATCTGCTTTGCCAAAGAAAAGTAATGTTGCCAAGGAGGAGGTCGTTGCCTTTGAAAAAAATTGTAATCGAGGATATGGAGAAAGACAGACTAGAGTCTAAAAGAAATGTGCAAACTTCAAATTTTGCATTTTTTATAGTTGATATGGAAGCTTAAATAATTCCCTACGAGAAAGAAGAGAAATACAAAAAATGAGACCAAGGATCTCAAAATTGAATTGGAAAGAATGCTTGCTAAAATGGAGAAGATGGTTGCTTTGAAGGTTGAATCTGAGAAAAAGTGGTCAGATATATTGAAGGAAAAGAAGTTTGAGAAGAAAATGAAAGATGCTTCGGATAGGATTGAAAATTTGTAGAAGGAGATAAAAGATTGTGAAATTCAAAAGGAAAAAGAAGTAAATGAGTTATGGATCGCTTATTAAGAACATGTTAAGGATTTGGAAAACAAGTTTGATGAATGTAACAAAGATGAGAAGTTGAAGCTGCTAATGAAGAGATTCAATGTCTTAATCTGTTGATCAAGGAAAGAGAATGTACAAATTCTGAAGAAGTGGAAAAGTTGAAAAGTCTTATGATGAAAAATTGAAAAAAATTCAATACAAAGTTGAGAAGCTTGAAAAGGAGAATGAGGATGTGAGATGTGAACTGAATAAAAAGATGAATGGTGGTGTTGCTGAGGAACAAGAAGATACAAAAGACAATATTTCGTCTCCAATTCAAAGATTGAAAGTAAAGAAGAAAATAACAAAGGTATTAACAACTTTGAGTTTGGAGATGGACGAAATAAAAAGAAGAAAACTAGTGAGGAAAAGAAGGAGCAAGAACAGGCAGTCATCGATGCCGATGATTTTGAAGTGAACAAACATGTAGCTCCCTATACTCTTTTGATTAGAAATTGCAGTTTGACAACCCAGACGATCAATGAAGCAAGTGCTCATCTTTTTCTTGCAATTTTCTATAATTAAAAAAATTAGAGTAAGTAATTATAAGTATATTTTGGTAAATATATTGAATTTAAATTATGTAGCATTGACCTTGTGTGGGAGAAAGATATGATACATGTCAGTGTTCAACAATTGCTTGAGATAGCGCATGGATGGATATTTCAATATATCTTGGCTAAAAGATACAAGGACTCTAACTCTGACTTGACTTTTGGAATAATCTCAACAAATGGGACGGTATGAAACAATAGATTTGATAGCTTATTTAGTTTGAAAATAACAATTTCTATGACATATGGGAATATATAAATTGAAATCTTATTAAACTATGCATGAGTATTTGACCAACATTGTTTACGATGAGTATTACAATAGAGTCCACATTGTAGAGTCTTTCTTGAAGTTTATAAGTGAAGAAACAATGTTCATCATTTTCCGAATTCATACACCATTATTAACAGGTAAAACTGTTCGACATTGAATTTTATGGGTGATTGAAATGGAGAAAGGGAAATACAAATATCACAACTCCTTACGTAATAAGAGGAGAAATTCACCAGACAAATATGCTCATGATGCAAGGATGATGGGAAACTTGTAAATGCATTACAATTAGTTTTAAGTACTATTTTTAGTTACATACTTACTAATTGATTCTAATAAAGATAGATGCTGAAATGAATCTTTATGAGACAATTGAGCACTTTGGTTCTCAATTATTTAATTTAATGAAAACATATTCTAGAATGAGTTGGTTTTACGAAAAATGCGTTTTTTTCTAAGCTTAGAAAAAACGTGTTTTATACTGGCACTTCATAACACTAATGCTTGCACTTTTTTACACTGACATTTTGTTAAACTGGCACTGACACTTTTTTACAATGGCAATTAATATACATGCATTGGCACTTTTTTTTACACTGGCACTTTATTACACTAACACTGACACTTTGTTACACTAACACTGACACTTTTTACATTGGCACTTACTATACATGTACTGACATTTTTTTACACTGGCACTTTGTTACACTAACACTGACACTTTGGTAAACATTGCACTGTCACTTTGTTATACATGCAATGGCACTTGTTTTACATGCACTGGCACTTTATTACACTGGCACTTTGTTACACATGCACTGGCACTTTTTTACACTGGCACTTTGTTATACATGCACTGGCACTTTGTTACACTGACAGTTTGTTAAACTGGCACTGGCATTGACGGAGAAAACAAAACACGTTTTTCCTAAGTGCCAGGAAAAATGCGCTTTCCTGAGATTTTTGGCTTCTAGAATTGCTAAAAAATACATAAAATAAGAACAATTAATTATATTAGAAATAGATGCTGAGATGAAGCTGAATGAAACAATTGGGAACTTTGATCCTCAATTGGTTTATTCAATAAAAATATATTCCAGAAATAAAAATATATTCCAAAAGTGCTAAAAATACTAAAAACAAAGAAAAATAGATCAAGTTAATTACCATTGTTTCCATCTTTATTTCTTGCAGTCACGAACACACCTTTATTCTTACACGCAATTGCGCCCAATCAAAGAACAAAAGAGGACGACTAAACTGAAAACCAGATAGACAAGCCCCAAGCGAAATAAAACACCTCTTAAAGTGATGAGATGTAGAATTATAATCAAGAACAAAATGATTACTAGGGTCCAATTGTTTCATCTTATAAAAGTAGGTCTGAGATTATCATAAACTAAATCCATTTCACCAAACACAAAGTCCCTTGCATTTTCAACGGCTGTTCAAGCAACTCTGTAAGTAACATAAACACCATAATATGTCTTGAGAAAATGCAAAACATCTTGTGGACAACTTAACACGAACTACTTCAAGGATAATACTTGAATAACCTTAGAACTCAGCTTTATACTACTTCTATTCCCGTAAACATCACCATAACTACGATTTCTTTCATAGGTCCTTATATACACTAAATTGTTGGCCTTTTTAACTGAAGTATGAAACACTTTCTTATGAAAAAACTATTTTTTAAATAGGATTTTGCATAGTTTCTTAACAAAATTTGCTAGAAGGACGAATTACATTATAAAATCAAAGTACATATAGGCAATTTAGACATATTGAAATTTATGAGTGAAACATTTTTTTTTCCTAGTGTCATATTGAACGAAGATTGACATAATCAATCCTAAAGTTGTTTCTTTGAAAAAATAATTGCTATAAAAATCAGTTTCTCCTATGCTTAGGAACCGTTTTAATAAAGTAAAGATGTGTCCTTTATAAATTAAGTATTAATGTTATATATCGCGGGGTCAATTTTTTATAAGGTTAACATGCAAATTGACATCTCTAAAAAAATAAACTAGCTGTTTCATAAAGTTGTTAAAAGTGCCAATTTACACTACTAAAAATCATATTTATTGAGACGGTAAATGGTCTCATTAAGTTGCCTAAAATAGGATCTAGTACCGTCCCTGTTTGAATTAGGATAAAACATGGACAAATAGGGGTCTCAATAAGTGGGTGTCACAAATATTTTAGAGACGGCAATTACCGTCCCTGACATAAATATTACATGTTAAAATAGGGACCATTAGAAAATGCTGTCCCAAATTAGGGACTATTAGAGAATTGCTGTCTCAAAAGAGAGAGCATTATAGAATTGCTGTCTCAATTTTTTATAAACAGAGACAATTGTTAATTTCTGTCCCAAGCAAAGTGTCTCTAAAAGACATATTTCTTGTAGTGTTAGATGCTAAAAATGCCAATCATATATAATGGTGGTATTAGGGGTGTAAATGGTTCAATTTGATTCGTTTCAGGCCAATTTACAAATATAACCAGTTAACCACTAGTTATTGGTTTGAAAAAATTTCAGACCGAATCGAATCATGAAAAAGTTCAAACAAAATTGAACCGAACCGAACCGCCGTTGTTTGGTTTTGTTCAAACATCGGTTCAGATATATGGTTCAGACCACTGTTTGTTTAGACTGTGGTTCAGACTCAGATCACATTTCAAACCATGGAGTAGACTACAGTTCAAACCATGTTTCGAATCATGTTTCAGACTATGCTTTAGATCGCAATTCATTATCAAATTTGTTTAAAATTTATCACAAAGAAAGAGTGAGAGATGCGAGAGTTGAAGAGAAAAGTCAAATAAGACTAGAGGAAGAGAGAGATCGAATGAAGAAAACACATTATACAACGTCGACCGTTTAGATAACTTAGTTAGTTATGAATTATAATATAGATAACAAATGATGAAATTAATATTGAATAAGATGCGAAATGGGGGTTAGGATTAGTGTGATTTAATGCAAGTTTTTTTTTAATTAAAATATTACTCAACATATATATATGTGGTTAATATATTCGGTACGGAGGTTCTCTATTGGTTTGTTCTAGTTGTTTGTTCCGATGGTTCATGTCTGGCGGTTCGGTTTAGTGGTTCGATTCCGTGGTTTCAAATTGCGCCTTGGTTTGATTCGATTTGTTTCGATTTAAAAGGGTCAGACCACAAATCAAATCGGACCATGTCAGGTGTTTGAAAACGAATAAAATCTCATGTTTTAATTCGGTTCGGTCTTAAATAGCTTTTTAAACCGAACCACTACACCCCTAATCGGTATGAGTGTATAATGTAAAATTGATTGTTAAAAATTGACAGTTTGAAAATCTTATTAAGATTCTAAGTTAAAAAATAAAAAAAATAAAAAATAAAAAAAACTGTCATTTTGTAAAAATTAACATTGACGGCTAAGATAAGAATTGACATTTATGTAGGACACATTTTTTAAAATTACAACAATTAAGTAAATACTAAACTTTGTAATAAAATTGGCAGTTTATATTATTAACATGGACAATTTGTAAGATTGAAACTGATACTTACTCCCTCCGTCCCTAAATGTTTGTCCCATTTCCCCTTTTCCTTTGTTTCAAAAAGTTAGTCTCATTTCCAAAATTAAAGCTTCAAAATAACTAAATTTTCAAAACTTGTAACATTTAGGGACGGAGTATTACATAACGGTGGTTTATATTATCAATAATTTTCAAAGCGTTCGTAAAAATAACCAAAATTAAAGCTTCAAAATCACTAAATTAAAATGTTTGAAAAGTCAAATGGGACAAACATTTAGGGACGGAGGGAGTATAATAAATATGCTTATATTTAAGCATTTTTAATTGAATGAGGCTGCACTTTAAGAAAAATCCTTATTTTCAAAAAGATAGAAAGAACATTTTTTAAAAATAATAATTTGGGTTGAAAAAATAATATTCCCTCTGTATCTAAATGAATGACAATTTTTTTTTTTCAAATTTGCTCTTAATCAAGAGCAAATTTAAAAAAAAAATCAACAATTTAGGGACGAAGGGAGTAAAAATTACTCACTCAATCCAAAATAACTATCGCTTTTGATTTTTTCACAAATTAAAAAAAAAGCAATTATTACTAGATTTAATGAAAAACCTACCAAATTTACCGTTATTTATTATTTCTCTCTTTTATATTCCTTCAATCAATAATTAATGAGAATTTTACCCATAAATTACTTTTAGAATAAATTACTTTTTCTTATATTTCACATTAATTTAAATGCTCCATAAATTTTTATTTAGTATTATATTATAATGTATTTTATATGCAGTAACCATCCTCAATGGTTAACAATCAACAGAATCCGATCAACGGTGACAGGAATCCGGCTGTCGGTCGCTGGAGCCCGGCCGTCGGTCACCGGAAATTCACCGAAATCCGGTCAACAGTAGTCGGCGCCAATTTTCATTATCAATGTTGTATTATATGAGTATGCAGTATTATTCATTATCTTGTATTCAATATTATCTATAACTATATAACGGCTGAAGTGCAAAGCACTTCAGCACACCCCCCCTCCCCCCATTTTCCTGCTCAAACTAGAATCGAGACTAAATAGATGCTCAAACTAGAATCGAGACTAAATAGAGGCTAGGTTCATTACTCATTTACTAAACACACCCCCTTTAATAACTCGAAATAAAATTTGAAAAATTTGAGGGATATTAATCCCACATCGTTTAGGAATTGAAATGCTAGGAAATTGAGTAGTATATATTGAGAGGCCTTAACATTTGAAAACCAATTGAAATATTAATCCCACATCGTCTAGGAATTGAAATGCTAGGAAATGGAGTAGTATAAATTTTGGGGCCTTTGACTCCTTAGTGAGCACCAGCTTTCTTGATGTATAAATTTTGGGGCCTTTGGCTCCTTAGTGAACACCAATTTTCTTGGTGTTGGGCGCGCCTAGGTCACGCCTAGGGCGCCTAATCACTGCCAAATGGCTCCTTAACTAAGACTTTTCATAGCTCCTTAATTTCTTAAGAAAACTTTACATTTAGTATATATTGAGAGACCTTAGCATTTGAAAATCAAATGGGATATTAATCCCACATCGTCTAGGAATTGAAATATTAGGAAATGAAGTAGTATATATTGAGAGGCCTTATCATTTGAAAACCAAATGAGATATTAATCCCACATCATCTATGAATTGAAATGCTAGAAAATGGAGTAGTATAAATTTTGGGGCCTTTGGTTCCTTAGTAAACACCAGCTTTCTTTGTGGTTGGCGCGTCTAGGTCACGCTTAGGGTGCCTAATCACCGCCAAATGGCTCCTTAACCAAGATTTTTCATAGCTCCTTAATTTCTCAAGAAAGCTTTTCATTTATTGAGAGGCCTTAGCATTTGAAAACCAAATGAGATATTAATCCTACATCGTATAGGAAATGGAATAGTATATATTAAGAGGCCTTAGCATTTGAAAATCAAATGAAATATTAATCTCACATTGTCTAGGAATTGAAATGATAGAAAATGGAGTAGTATATATTGAGAGGCTTTAACATTTGAAAATCAAAAGGGATATTAATCCCACATCGTCTAGGAATTGAAATGCTAGAAAATGGAGTAGTATATATTGAGAGATCTTAGCATTTGAAAACTAAATGGTATATTAATCCTACATCGTCTGGGAATTGAAATGCTAGAAAATGGAATAGTATAAATTTTGGGGCTCCTAAGTGAATACCAACTTTCTTGGTGTTGGGCGCTCCTAAGTCACGCCTAGGGCGCCTAATCACCGCCAAATGACTCCTTAACTAAGACTTTTCATAGCTTCTTAATTTCTCAAGAAAGCTTTTCATTTAGTATATATTGAGAGGCATTAGCATTTGAAAACCAAATGGGATATTAATCCCACATCGTCTAGGAATTGAAATGCTAGGAAATGGAGTTGTATATATTGAGATGTCTTAGCATTTGAAAATCAAATTGGACATTAATTCCACATCGACTAGGAATTGAAATGCTAGAAAATGGAGTAGTATATATTGAGAGGCCTTAACATTTGAAACCAAATGAGATATTAATTCCACGTCGTCTAGAAATTGGAATGCTAGAAAATGGAGTAGTATATATTAAGAGGCCTTATCATAGTGCTAGGAAATGAAATAATATAAATTTTGGGGTCTTTGACTCCTTTGTGATCACCAGCTTTCTTGGCGTTGGACGCGCGCCTAGGTCACGCCTAAGGCGCCTAATCATCGCCAAATGGCTAAGACTTTTCATAGCTTCTTAATTTCTCAAGAAAGCTTTCCATTTTCGTTTCCCGCTCACTGTCAGTTTTGAAATTGGAAACTTGGTCGATTTTGTCATTTTACATTTGTAAGATAGTGACTTGCTATAAAGAAAAATGAGAAAAATAAAAGGGATAAATGTGTGACTTGCTCTATGGAGAGCAATTTCTCCTATTATTTCTAACTTTTTTTGAAATAATTTTTTATCCGTGCATTTAACGCACGGGTGTAACACTAGTTACATAATAATATAACATGCTAATACAATATGGAAAGAGATTTATGGGGCATTATGATTTTTTTTAGAAGTTATGGGGCATTCTCCCTATAATTAATACAATGATCCGTAAATTTGAAAATTGAATGATTTTGAAACAAAAGTGACAATTATTTTAGGCCAAAAATTTATAAAATAAGACAACATCAATCAAATTAATCTCCATACTATTTAAAGTAACATCTCAAATAAATCTAAATTCGTTAGTTTTAGTGAGGGTCCGTTTGGATACACATAATTGGAATTGAATTGGAATCACAATTTTATGGAATTGAATTTCAACATATTCGAATTCCATAGAACTTCAATTCTATTGTTTGGCTAATCTATAGAATTCCATTAGAATTGGTTTACAATTCAAATTCTATTGTTTGGATACTCATGCAATATAACGGAAATGAATTTGTCATTTTAAAATTATTTTAACAACTCCCCACCCCTATCTCTGCCCCCATCCCCCCATCGGGTAAAAAAAAAATCATTTTAATTTTTTTTTAAATTAAAAAAAATATTTTTTTTTGCTCGGCAGGAGGTGGAGACGAGGCAGGGTGGGAAGTTGTTAAAAATAAATTTAAAATAATTATTTTTTTTGGGGGAGGGAGATGGGTGGGGGTGGCAGGGGGTGGTGAGTGGATTTGGGGAGGAGTAGTTAAAAAAAATTAAAATGATTAATTTTTTTTTACCCGATGAGGGGGGGTGGGGGTAGGGTGGCAAGGGTGGTGAGTGGAGTTGGGGAGAAGTTATTAAAAATAAATTTAGAATGATTAATTTTTTTTTTACTCGGGGGGTGATGGGGTAGGGGTGGTTGATGTGAGTTGGGTTTGGGGAAGAAGGAGACGAGGAACCGACCTAAAAAAAAAAATCCGATAGTTTCGAATTGGTGTAAATTTGGTTTTGTAATTTTTTTTTACTTTAATTATGAAATTGATTTTATAAAATTAGGCTATAAGAATTATAAATCAATTCTAAATATATCCTTATTTTAACATCCAAACAACAAAATTGAAATTACTCCAATTTCAATTTCAAATTAAAGAATTGGTGTACCAAAATAATACCCTGAATATGTTAATGAAAACCCAGTAGTTGGTAGTATTCTATTGACAGGGTGTCACTTTCTCATACCTTGCTCAAATTCATTTGTAATTCTTCATCCACCTTCCGCCCACAAATAACGTTTCCTCCTCCCTCCAAATTAGGGCTTCGACGGCAATGGTTACCCTCGCCGACGGTGTCGCCACCATCACGAGGTGCATAAACGAGAGCTTGAGGGATGACGAGCTTCGAGCGGTGTTGGGAAAGCTGGATACTGATAAGGACAAGGAGGTGTTCGGCCTTGTTTGTAAGAGGTGGCTTCATCTCCAGAGCACTGACCGGAAGCGCCTCTGCACCCGTGCCGGTCCTCACATGCTCCGGAAGATGGCCGCTCGCTTCACCGGTCTTTACGAGCTCGATCTCTCCGAGTCGGTTTCTCGTTCTTTTTCTGTTTCCAATTCCGATCTGTCTGTCGTCGCCACCTCTTTTACGTGCTTGCGTGTTCTCACCCTTCAGAATTGCAAAGGTATAAACTAGTAGTAATTCATTTCATCTTTGAGCTGCTGGTATAGATTTTTTGACGCTTTGAATTCTGTTCATTTATTGACTTTGATTAATAAGTTGTCATCCTATCCTACTGGGTTATCAAAACTATTGGTTTCTTAGCTTGAAACACTGGTCCCTCACCACCCACCCACCCACCCACCCATCTAATATGTTAGCAGGGGCGGAGCCAGGAATTGCCCCAGGGGGGGGGCAAGATTTCACGGGGGTTCGGGGGCAGCGCCCCCGAAAAAAAAATTTCGGATCGGACAAGTAAAAAATGGGTCGGATTCATGAAATACAATGTATTTTAGTTAAAAATGTAAAGAATTAAGAAATGGGAAAAGCCTAACTAATTAATTAAGATTGAAAAAATGTGAGGAAATTATGAGAAAGAGAACAACAAAACTGTTAAGAAAAAGAAATTGATAGAGAGAAAGAGAGAATAGCAAAGATGGAGGACAAATAAAATTAATTGAAAATGTAGGTAGCAGTGCTCGAACACGGATATGAAAGAAAACACTAAAGGCTTTAACTTCACCCCTTCTACCACTGAACCAAACCACTCACTGGTGTTAATCTTGAAGTTAATTATATATATACATATATAAAAAAAAATATGGGGGGGGGGCAAAAAAAATTTTTTTCCACTGCATTTCCGCCGCTGGGGGGGCGAGTGCCCCCCCATGCCCCCCCCTGGCTCCGCCCCTGTATGTTAGTACCGACCGGTTGCAGGGTTAGAGAAAGGGAGGATGGAACAATTTAAGTATGATTTTTCCTGGTGTTTCAATAATTAAGAATCATTCCATTCCGATAAAAGAATCATATGCTTGAAACCTTGCTAATTAAGGCATACTCCTTCCATCCTGCACAAATTTTCCGTTTGCCAAGTCATTTTTTTAGAATGTCAAGCTACTTGATTGTACCGTCTCAAAATTGCAGTTTTATTCTTATTCTTATTATTTTATTTTTTTTATAGAAATTAGATTACTCTTTATGGGTAAACTGAAAAGGACCAAGGGAATATTCTGTTGGCACAGAGGGGATATTGTTGATCATTATAACGCTTGGAGAAATGATAAAATGGCGAGGGGTAGGGGAAGACCCAAACAAACTTGGATTAGAGTGATTGAAAATGATATGAGTTTACTTGGAGTGGATGAAAGTATGGTGTTGAAGAGGCCGGAGTGGAGGGCAAAAATCCATGTGGGGGGCTGATTTTTTTTTAATTAATTTATTTATTTATTTATTTATTTATTTATTTCCAACAACCTTTTCACACGATGACATATGAGGATTCATGTTAGCCGATCCCAAATTATTTTGGGACTAAGGCTTTGTTGTTGTTGTTGTTGTTGTATAACGCTTTGAGATACATTCCTCACATGTGGATGTAATGATGAAGGGGTCTCGAGATCGTAGGCATAATGTTTAGAAGCAGATTTTTTTTTATAAGTCTTACTTTGTAAAACAGAATTATAGACTCCTAACATAGAACGGGTGATAATCTAAGCTACATTCGAGGGAGGGAATTCAAACCATGTATTTTGGGGTTCAGACTCATTGATAGTAGTCTAAGGTCTACATGAGTTGAACATGGATATCAAGAATCCATCTGCGATTGAAGCCCTTGTGGGATGCTTATTCACTCCTCTCTCTTTTTCTTTCTTTTAGTGACTCGACGGAGCTGTAAGTGGGATACCTAGAAGGAGTAGGTTTTCTAGGTTATTGTAACCACGAAAGAAACTCCATTCCTCGGTGAATTATAGGGGACTTGGTCAATATTCAAATGAATGGCACCACCACTGTTGTGACTAAACAAGGATTTCTACTCTCTTGCAAACAATATTGCAATCCTGAAAGGGAGAACTTTCTTTTATTTTGCTGTAGTTGATCGTATTTCAATTTTGTGGAAATAAATATTTAATTACCAATGGGGTTTACTTTTGTACTTCATTGGATTCTTTTTACTAATCTTTGGCTTTCTATTTTTACGAATTATCGCATATTTCAAAGTGAAAAAGGAATACTATTGCCTATTGGTAGGTGCTAGACAAAGAGGTTTCTCTTGTTGGGATGAGATATTGGAGTGAGAGTCAAGTGGATGGTGAGTAGATATCAAAGTTTGAATAGAGTGCAGGGGTGGACATATACATATACATATACATATACATATACATATACATATACATATACATATACATATATATATATATATATATATATATATATATATATATATATATATATATATATATATATATATATATATATATAAGTAGATATCAAAGTTTGAATAGAGTGCGGGGGTGGACATATACATATACATATATATATATATATATATATATATATATATATATATATATATATATATATATATATATATATACTCCCTCCGTCCCACTTCAATAGAGACCAATTTTTTGGATGTGAGAATTAAGGAAAAGTGATGTAAGAAAGAGAAAAAGTTAAATATTGTGAGTATGAAAAATTAAATAGAAGAGAGAATGAGTGGGAGGAATAGTTAGGAGAGAGAATGTTGTGAGTGAAAAAGTAAAATAGGAGAGAGAATGAGTGGGGTAAATAG
Source organism: Adenophora triphylla var. japonica (assembly GCA_022495995.1). Taxonomy (NCBI): domain Eukaryota; kingdom Viridiplantae; phylum Streptophyta; class Magnoliopsida; order Asterales; family Campanulaceae; genus Adenophora; species Adenophora triphylla. Next base: position 192,492 of record JAFEMH010003833.1, read on the forward strand.
TGAAGATTCCTTTCCATTTTGGGAAGTATCAATTGAAGTGGGACGGACCAAAAAGGAAATAAGTATCAATTGAAGTGGGACAGAGGGAGTATATATATATATATATATATATATATATATATATATATATATATATATATATATACTCCCTCCGTCCCGGTAGAACTTGCACAGTTACTATTTGCACGGGAATTAAGGAAAAAGTTAGTGGAGAAAATGTTGTGAGTATGAAAAGTGAGGTTGGAGAGAGAAAGTGGGGTAGGAAATAGTGATTTGATGGGTGTTGTGAGTATAAAAGTAAAGTAGGTGAGAGAATTAGTGGGTGGAATAGTAAAGATTCTTTGCCATTTTAAGAAGTGTGCAATTTGTAATGGGACACCCAATGAGGAAAGTGTGCAAGTTGTAGCGTGACGGAGGGAGTATATATGTATATGTATATGTGTATATATATATATATATATAGAGAGAGAGAGAGAGAGAGAGGCTTAGAGATTAGGATAGTAGGAGTGTTGTGGAGGTGGAAGAAGGGGAGTGGTGAAAAAAAAGTGGAAGGTGACTGGAGGGAGTGGGAGGAGAAGTGGATACCTAGCAGAGGATGAATTGGTTGGTGGTGGGAGATTAGCAGTCTGGAAATGAACTCCACTCGAGGCTAGCAGTCTGGAAAGGAACTCCACTTTTTTGTTGAAGTAGGAAACGTAGGTTGATTCCTAGCCAATGGCACCACCACCCATTGTCTGTGATGCTCGAACTCTTTGGTTTACCTTGTCGTATATGCGTCAGACAATTGTATTTAAGTCTTGTTGGCAAGGTCCGGCGGGCAAACCAAAGAGTACGAGCATTATAGCCCATTGTTGTTACTAAACACCCTCTTGGAACAATTCTGAAATATTCAAAGGTACAATATTCCTTACCTAGTTGATCAGAGATTTCGGTTGATGGTGATACTATTTAAAGGCAGAATATACAATTGTCGTTTACATACTTCCATGGATAATAGGATAATAGCTGCCTCTTTTTTGTTTTTGATTTTTACAAATTAGCCTAATTGTTTGCTGAAAACTTAATAGAGAACTGATATGTTATCAGTTTTTCTCAAGTAGAAATCTGGATACCTAAAAGACGAGCATATGTTTCAAGAAGGGACATAACAACTAATTTTAGCAATATATAAGTAGTTCCTTAATCAGTCAACTTATTCAGGTGGGCTTCTTTTTCCACTTTCTTTGTTCATTCTTTTCCTTTTTCTGCCAATAGATAGTTTGTTTTAGGACTTGCACACACCCAAGCAGAATGTAAGGCTGTGCGAAATGTGCATCTCTAGTAGCCCACACTATATTTTCTATAAAAATATTATAGAAAAATGGCATTTCCTTGCAACTTAACATGCCGTTTTTTTTCCTTCCAAGAGACCATTACACTTTGAAGTTCACTTTCATTATAACCATTTTTGTCTATCCTTCTTTAGACTCATTAGTGAAATTGATAGCTTGATATCGCTTATCCTCTTGCTTGACTGGTTTAGTCCACTAGCTGTTTCGATAACATAATTGCAACAAATGCTTCTATTACAACCTTACACCTACGTGCTTGTATTTTATGTATTTGCTTAAATTATGTATTAGATACCTTTTGAAACGCATGTGCTTATAGCCAAATGTCTAAAATGAGTCCAGTGCAAGGAAAGGAGGGACTAGATCATTAGATTTCCTTGATATCGAAATTAGCTAAATTAAACGTGAGCTTGAAAGTGATGGTTTTCTAGAAAGAAAAATAGGTGCATGGTTAAATTGAAATGTTATGCAAACTCCAGTGGTCTAATTTATTTTTCCAGTATTCATTAGGGTTGATTCCTATCAAAAATAAATATATTTATTAGGGTGTGGTATAATGTCCCTTTTCACTGTTCGTATTGCCCTTTCTAACTTTATTGCAAAGTGAGTTCAAGATATTTCCCTTCATTATGCAAATTAAACATTTTTCTACCTGATTAATTGGACACTCTTTGGATATTTGTTGTCAAATGGAGGAATCAATTCATCTTTCCTGATTTTGTTTATTTATTCTCCTGAAGAGAACCTAGATTTCTTAGTTGATTATGTTTTCAATGTTCAAATGATTGTGCGTTCACACTGGATTTTATATCCATTATAGTTGTCGTTTCCATAACTCTTTCTTCCAAAGTGATCGATGATGCTAAGCTCGAATTCTTGAATACACCTTAAGAAGAATGCTTACGGCTATTGGGATCCTTATGTTACAGGTATTACAGATATTGGAATGATGGAGATTGGATCAGGTCTCACTTCTTTACAATCATTAGATGTATCGTACTTCAGAAAGCTAACTGAAAGGGGATTGTCAGCTATTGCCGAAGGTTGTCATGACTTGAGAAGCTTGCATCTTGCTGGTTGCAGATCTGTGGGCGATTTTCTACTGAAGGCTCTTTCCAAAAACTGCAAAAAATTAGAAGACTTGAATTTACAAGGATGCACCAACATTACCGACTCCGGACTCACTGTGCTTGTAATTGGGTGTCAAGGGATAAAGCATTTGAACATCAATAAGTGCAGCAATATCGGAGATGCCGGAATATTCAGTGTCTCAAAAGCTTGTTCATCTTCTCTGCAGACTTTGAAGCTGATGGATTGTTATAAAGTTGGGGATAAATCTGTTCTGTCCGTCGCTGAATTTTGTAAATATCTTGAAACTCTCGTCATCGGTGGCTGCCGGGATTTATCCGATGAGTCAATTAAGTCATTGGCCGCTTCACTTTCTCACAACCTCAAGGTCTTACAGATGGATTGGTGCTTAAATGTATCAGACTCTTCATTGAATTATATCTTTGCAGAGTGCACAAATTTAGAGGCTCTTGACATTGGGTGCTGTGAGGAGGTGACAGATGCTGCATTTGAGGTGCTGGGCACTACAAAATATGAGCTGCGTTTGAAGGTTTTGAAGGCCAGAAACTGCCCAAAAATAACAGTAGCAGGAATAGGCATGGTTTTGGAGTCATGCAAGTCTCTGGAATACCTTGATGTGCGTTCGTGTCCTCATGTTACGAAAGTGGGGTGTGATGAGGCTGGATTGAAATTCCCTGATTGTTGTAAGGTGAATTTCGTGGGAAGTTTAGCAGAGCCTGAGTTGTTGTTTTGAGGTAAGTTATGATGCTTTGCTGTTGTTGAATAGATAGCTTGACTAAGAGAAAATGAGTTTCCAGACATATTTAAGCATTGCTTTCCGACATGTACATGTATAGTGGTTTCCCTTGTTTGATTTTCATCTGTCTGTCCGTGTCTGTGTAATAAATATTATGCATTTAAAATGTCGGTTTTTCTAATCCCCAGTTAATTGGAATCATTCTTGTGTTTTGAAGTTTGAATGCTGATATACCAATATTTGGATGCTCTGGTTTTTCTAATCCCCAGTTAATTTCGTGGGAAGTTTAGCAGTTGAATAGAGACACCCATCCCACTAATCCCTAAAACCCACCGTCATATCTGATATCACAAACCAAATGAAGGGAATGGAGTGAGAAATAGACAAGATTTAGAGTTCCATCTTTCCGCTTTTAAAACCACAAATCAACTTTACTCTCACACACAAAAACATAAATAAATAATAATAAATAAATAAATAAATAAATATATAAATAAATAAATAATAAATAAATAAATAATAAATAAACAAATAAAAAAAAAAAATCAACCCTCCACATGAATTTTTGCCCTCCACTCCGGCCTCTTCAACACCATACTTTCATCCACTCCAAGTAAACTCATATCATTTTCAATTACTCTAATCCAAGTTTGTTTGGGTCTTCCCCTACCCCTCGCCATTTTATCATTTCTCAACTGTTCCGGCCTCCTAACCGGTGCATCACTCGGTCTCCTTCTCACATGTTCAAACCACCTTAGACGATTTTCCCTCATTTTATTCTCAATGGGCGCAACTCCTACTTTACCTCTGATCACCTCATTCCCCAATCGATCCTTTCTTGTATGACCGCACATCCATCGAAGCATATGCATCTCCGCCACATTCATCTTATGCACGTGACACTGTTTCACGGCCCAACATTCGGTGCCGTAAAGCAATGCCGACCTAATTGCCGTGCGGTAGAATTTTCCCTTTAATCTATTGGGCATGCCGCGATCACATAGAAACCCTGTGGCACTCTTCCACTTCAACCAACCTGCTTTAATCCTATGAGCCACATCTCCATCTAATTCTCCATCCTTTTGGATAATGGATCCAAGATAGCGAAAAAATTCAGAAGCTTGGATAATATTTCCATCAAATGTGACCACCCCTGCCTCCCTACTTCCAACACTGCTAAACTTACAATCCAAATATTCAGTCTTGCTTCTGCTTAATCGAAAACCTCGAGATTCCAAAGTGTGTCTCCACAACTCCAATTTACTTTCAACACCCTCTCTTGTCTCATCAATCAACACAATATCATCTGCGAACAACATACACTTTGGTATATCATCTTGGACTGACCTCGTCAATTCGTCCATTATCAAAGCAAAAAGAAAGGGGCTAAGTGCGGAACCTTGATGCACTCCAATCTTTTTAGGGAACTCTTCAGTCTTCCCAACACTAGTCTGTACACAAGTACTAACTTCATTATACATGTCCTTGATAATATCAATATATTTCTTTGAAACACCCTTCTTTGCTAATGCCCACCAAAGTACCTCTCTTAGCACTTTATCATACGCCTTCTCCAAATCAATGAAAACCATATGCAAATCTTTATTTTGATCCCGATATTTCTCCATGATTTGTCTCATAAGATATATTGCCTCCATAGTCGATCTTCCTGGCATAAACCCAAATTGGTTATCCGAAATATCCACAATTTTTCTCAGCCTTTGTGCAGTCACTCTTTCCCAAAGTTTCATAGTATGGCTCTGTAACGATAGGCACTAATTTTTAATATCATATTGTGTGCCTTTAATATTATTGTTAATATTTTGTGTCCATTTTTATATACTTGAATTCTTATATTAGGATAATTGATAGAAAAATAAATTAATGTTCAAAAAGAATTATAATAATAAAAACATGAATAAATATTTGAGTAGGAGGATTTTAATTTAAATGCTTTGGGGAAAATTTAAATGAAAATGGCTATTTTGGTGAAAGCCTAGGAAGGATAGTTGTGGGGGGGGACACTTTCCCTAAATTACTCCCCATCCTCCTCATTTGTCAACAACACCCCATACCCTTCCCCATACTCCCTCCATATCCGGCCCCCTCCCCCTATTTCCTTACCAATTACATACTACATCCTCCCCATCATTTTCTTCTTCATTTTCTTCTTCTTCTTCCTTCTCTAAAGAAAATCCATGGAAGCCTCAACCTTCTCAAAATCATAATAAATCCAATTCTTCTCCAATCGTCGATCCGGGTGTACTTTTGGATTCATGGAGTCAAGAGGAAAATATTGAGCTAAGAAGATTCTTATTCCACTTCATAATTTCTAAGTGAGTTGTTATGACTTCCCTTCATCTAAATGTTCATGAGTTATTTAATGTTGTTATTATTATTTAGATGATTGTTTAAATGCTTTGGAAATCTTCTTGGGAGTTGAAGAATGGATTAATCTTTTAGAAGGAATGTTATTGTTGATCAAGAGTGTAAGAACATGGGTTGATTTAGATTAAAAGTGTTAAACTTGAAATGAGTTAATGAAATGGGTGGAATTTGTAGTAATAATCAATCTAAGGTTACTTGGGTTTGGGTTTACTTGTTTGGAGTGAGACTTGGTAAAGCTAAGGTTTCCCTCGGTGTTCTTGTGATAGGCATGGTATAAGGAAAGGAAGACTAGGTTCAAAATGGGTAAAAATCTGAAATTGGGCTGGAGGAAGGCTTGGGCGGTCGCCCATGGGGGCTTGGGCGGCCGCCCAGCACGGCAGAAATCACTTTGGCATTAAGGTCCACTTGGGCGGTCGCCCGAAGTGGTTAGGCTTGGTCGCCCGTGTTGGCGTAAAATGGTTCGGTTCCCTGTTTATTTGAAATTTCACCAGTAACCTCCTAGCATGATCCTTAATCCATATTAAGTAGTAGAATCTAAACCAAACCGGATATGCATTAATCCCTTTTAACTTAGATTAAAGTAGTTCAACTTGGGAAATAGATCTTGAACTTTTATTAAGGTTATTCGAGGATGTATAATGACTAGGTAGGAATGGTTTACGATACATAGTGTCCTTACTTATTCCATATTTTTGGTGAGTAGTTAACAATAGTGTAGAAGCTATAGGTTTCACTATTGATCTAATGAGAAATGGGTATGTATCACCTTGTGGCATTGTTATTCCAAGTTGTGGAATTATTGATTTTATGGTTACCATAATATTCTAAGTATGGACTATTAGACATACTGTTATGTGCATCCTAAGTGTGGATTAATTGGCAAGTGTTATGTGGTATCCCAATTGTGGATTATTTGATATATGGTTGTGTTGTACCCCAAGTGTAGAATAATTGACTTGTTGTTACATTGCATCCCAAGTGTGGATTATTTGGTTATATGGTTACCTTACTTGAATTTATATTCATTGATGGTATTGATTAGCATGAGTATACATTACCATGTTGTTATATTATGATGCATAGTGTACTAAATGGTTGTTGCACTATGGTATTAATTTCATGAGTATACATTACCATGTTGTTATATGATTATCCCTTTTTGTGGATTTTGTTTCAAGTATCTATATTGTGCTTGAACATGTTGATATTCGGGGGTATAATGGAATTCAATCAATTATGGATTTGTTCTATAAGTGATTGAAGGTTCATCATACCTGGGACCGTCCCCTCTGTGGCCACAGAGTGGGTGTGCTAACGACTGTATTGAGCATGAAGAAGCCTTTACAGACCTGTTGCGATTGGTGTACGGGGGGAATGCTTCTGTATTAAGCCTAAAGCTTTCACAGCTTAGCGATATTATTGTTGGATACTCTATTATAGGTATCTTTTTCTTATATGGATCTACGGAGTATGAGTCCTATAAGAGGTGAATGTGCTGGAGGCAATTCACCAAAGAGTGGAGTTTTACTCCCACGTTGTACGACTTATTGTTCAGACGGGAAAGGTAAAATGAGGTAACGTAATGTGTTTACCGCTTTCGTAATGTGTTATGTGCTACCATGCTATATGTTGCACTTTGTTTGGCATCTTGCTGCATTCATAATAGCTCATTGAGATTTATTCTCACCCCTCTCCCTTTACTGTTTTTAGATTCTCGAGACAATTGGACCCCAAGTAAGGGCGGTGAGGAGTTTGGAAGTTATATTGTGGGAATTGTCGGGGTATGATTAGGTTGGTATAGAAAGTGTACATTGGTATAATTCATTTATGGAATTGTATTTATAAATCTTTATTTTATGTTATAACCGAGGCCTTTTTGTAATTAAAACAGTTTCTTACTTTCTAAGTTAGTCAACTATTTCTCCATGGTGAAAAGGTGTAGATTTATTTTGAAATGATTACAACAATGGTATTTATTTTTGAATGATAATTAAAGGTTTTAAAAGTTAAGGAAATTTGGGTTAGTTTGAGGACGCTCCAGCTCGGGACACGTGTAGGTTCCGGGTCGGGGTCCTCACAGGCTCATTAGTTTGATCCCCCGATAGTTGGCACAATCTTGGACATCACCTTTATTCTTATACAAAGGGATCAGAGTACTCTTCCGCCACTCCAATGGCATTGTGTTAACTCTCCATATCTTGTTAAATAGCTTTGTTAACCAATCTACTCCCCTCTCCCCGAAACATCTCCAAACCTCAATTGGTATACCATCCGGTCCAACGGCTTTCTTCAATCTCATCTTTTTCATTGCCATTTCCACTTCACTCTTTCGAATTCTCCGCATAAAATCTCGATTAACCATACTCGAAGAGATATTTAAATCTCCAACATCCTCGCTTCGACCGCCATTGAACAAGTTATCAAAGTACGAACTCCATCTATCTTTTATCTCTTTATCCCCGACTAAAACTCTTTGGTCTACATCCTTCACACATTTAACCGTCCCAATATCTCGTGTCCTCTTATCCCTCATACGAGCGAGTCTGTAGATGTCCTTTTCCCCTTCTTTTGTATCCAACTTATCATAAAGTTTCCGATTCACCTTTGCTCTTGCGTCTCTTACTGCTTTCTTAGCATCTCTTCTAGCTTCCTTATACTTCACATAGTTCTCGACGCTCCTACATTTCCCCAATAATTTGTAGCATTCTTGCTTGCCCTTTATTGCTTGTTTTACTTCCTCGTTCCACCATGATGTGTCCTTACTTGGTGGCCCATTTCCTCTAGATTCTCCAAGGACTTCTTTCGCCACCTCCTTTATGGTATGTACCATCTTAGTCCAAGTCGAATCTATATCCATATCCTCCATATTATCCGACCAAATACCGGTATCGACCATCTTAGCTACAAATTTCGGTTGATTCTCCCCTTGAAGTCTCCACCACTTGATTCTAGGGTCTACCTGTGATTTTCTCTTCCTCGAAATTCTCTTACTTCGAAAATCAAGTACCACTAGTCTATGTTGAGTTGCTGTGCTCTCACCCGGAACAACCTTGCAATATGTATAACTCTTTCTACAAGTATTTCTTACTAAGAAGAAGTCAATCTGACTCGCATTACCTCCACTTCTATAGGACACCAAGTGAGATTCTCTCTTCTTGAACCAAGTGTTCATTATACTCAAGTCATATGCCAACGCAAAGTCCAGGATACTATTTCCTGCTTCATTCCTCTCTCCAAAACCAAAACATCCATGTATGCTCTCAAAGCCATGTCGACTAGACCCCACATGCCCGTTCAGATCACCACCAATCACTAATTTCTCACCACTAGGTACTCGTTGCACTACCTCCTCCAAATCTTCCCAGAACACTTGTTTAATAGATACATCCAACCCTACTTGTGGTTCATAGGCGGAAATAATAGTTATAATCTCATCACGTATCACCAGTTTAATGCCCATAATTCGATCACTATTCCTGTACACTTCCACCACATCATTAATATACTCCTTATCAATAATGATACCCACTCCATTTCTACCATTATCCTTTCCTGAGTACCAAAGCTTAAAACCCCAAGACGATATTTCTTTTGCTTTCTCTCCAACCCACTTAGTTTCCTGTAGACACATTATGTGAATCTTCCTCCTCCTCATAACTTCCACCACCTCTGCTGATCTCCCTGTCAATGATCCAATGTTCCAAGTTCCAAAGCGCATCCCACTACCCTTACACCTACCATGGACTAGCTTACCCGCACTCGTCCGCAATGCATCCCTTGCATATTTGACACCGCCCCCGGGCGAAGAGATGGCGCGTCGCTTCCGGGCGACGACCTAGCAACCTTTGCATACTTATCACTACACCCAGGTCTTTGAAGTGTAGCGCACCCTTGCATATTTGACACCACCCCCGGGCGAAGAGATGGCCCGTCGCTTCCGGGCGACGACCTAGCAACCTTTGCATACTTATCACTACACCCAGGTCTTTGAAGTGTAGCGCGTCGCTGCTGAGAAAACGCCCCAACGATATTCATATTCCGATTCATAAGACATTAATGGTTAAAGTGTACAAAAATGATGGAGTATTTTTTAACAAATGACCCTACGCACTTTCAATTTATTGCAATTTCTACCTTGTACTGTCAAAACTCTCAATGTCACATGCGTACTTTTTTTTATTAACAATTTGACTAGGTTTTTTAACAGGTATTAAAAACTTTAATGGACTTGTACACATAGGCGTCCAGTTGGCACTTGACATAGTAAAAAATTGCAGATGTGAAAATAAAAGGGGTAAAATTGTAAAACATTAAACTTAAAACCCAAAAAATTATTTCTCACTAAAAAGAGTCCAAAAGTTAAAATATTAATTTACAAATACACCCTCACATATAAAATCACTATCCTAGCCTAAGCCCGTGTCCAAGGCCACCTTTTTTGTGTGTTTTTTTTTTAATTTAATTTTTTTTTAAGAGCAAAATGGGAAAGGGACAAAAAAGTGAGGAAAAAATGAGGAATTCCCCCCTTGGAACTGTTCAAAGAACTGTTCATAGGGGGTTGCATTTATACTATAGATTAACCGGAGGCAAAGAAGACAACGTCACCGCAACACAACCCCTCTTTTCCCCCTTCTCCACCTCCAACACCGCCAACGACGACTCTATCACCCAATTCCATTCTTCTCCTCCCTCCGACGCCGGCTCATCTCAATCCCAAGTAGCAAATTCTTAGCAATTAGGCACAAGGCTACTCAAAATCCATACCTTACTTCAGATTTAATGGAGTTGGCCGAAATCTGCTTGTCTTAAATGGGTAACAGAGGACAATGATTGATGGTGTGGTTTATGGCGGAGAAGAGAGGTGGAGCTTGGCGTTGGTCGTTCACAAATGTAATGGAGTTGACCGGATTTAGGGTTAAAGATTTTATTTTATTTTAAAATTTAGTCCTCTCAAATCTATAAGAAACATTTAAAGGGTCGGTGAAATTACCCGGATTTCGCGCGATGGCGAAAGGCGGTTGTTTTTCGCCGAGGGTTGGTGTCTGAGACCTCGCTTTCGGGAAGGAGAGGAGTTGCCACGCAATTTTTGTATTTTGAGCCCAAACGTTGAGAAACGACTATTGATTGAAAATGGTGTCGTTTTTATTGGTAGCAAAAACATAGGAAAAGGCTTTTGAAAACGGGGGGTCATTTTTATTAGTAGCAAAAATGAGTAAAAAGCTTTTTAGTACCAGAGATTGTTAGGTTCGGAGGTCACGTTACGTTTCGGGAAGAGTATATTGAGATCACCCGAAACGCCTCGTATGACGAGTCTTTCTACCTTTCTCGAAAACGTGTGCGTGTGTGTGTGTGTTTGCATTTTGAAATGGGGGCTTGAATGAAAAGCTTAATCTTGGTTTGAATGTCAAACGTTGATTAGGTGTTCTGTTTGAAAAGGCGAGCGTTTGAATGACAAACGTGGATTTTGAAAGTTTTAGGAAAAGTGGCACGAGTGCTGATTTTAACCGTTTAACTTAAGTGTCAAATGTTGACTTTTAAGAAAAGAGCGTTTGAATGTCAAACGTCGGATTTTGAGTTTTGAAGATGAGCGTTTGGATGCCAAACGTCATTTCGCGCGTTTTGAAAGAGAGTTCGAAGGTCGAACTCCGGTTTTGAACCGGGCGTGTCATTGTTAACGATTTTACGGGAAAAATATATTAAATGATTTTTTGAGTGTCAAATGATGGCTTTTAAGTTTGAAGATGAGCGTTTGGATGCCAAACGTCGCGCGTTTTGAAAGAGAGTTCGAAGGTCGAACTCCGATTTTGAACCGGGCGTGTCATTGTTAACGATTTTACGGGAAAAACATATTAAATGATTTTTTTGAGTGTCAAATGACGGCTTTTAAGTTTGAAGATGAGCGTTTGGATGCCAAACGTCATTTCGCGCGTTTTGAAAGAGAGTTCGAATGTCGAACTCCGGTTTTGAATCGGGCATTACATTGTTAACGATTTTTACGGGAAAAACGTATTAAATGATTTTGCGATCAACGAATCGGGCTGCGACTCGGACTTTGAAAGGTAAATACTATCATGATCCAAACGGGTCGGACTTTGTAAATGACAGTATTTAAAGTGCGGTATCAACGCAATCAAACGATCCGGAATTGTAAAGTACGATCGACGAGCCAAACGGCTCGGAATTGTAAAGTTGCATGAAAGTAAAGGACGCTCAATAGATCAAACAATCCGGAATTGTAAATGACATGAATTTAAATGACGTTCGACGGATCAAACGATTCGGAATTGGTAAATGACATAAAAGTAAACGGAACGGGGCCGGAACGCCGTTTTAACCCGAGATTACTTCTCTTACGGGAAGAGAAGAGGATCGCGGACTAAAACGTATCGGGCCTCGTTTAGACGATGACGTCTACATTTCGACAACGTTGTCCGAAACGGTTGTAGCGACTAGCGCGTAAACCGAGACGAAACGAGAGTTTAAAGAGAGAGGGAGCTACCTATGGCTAGGGTCGGCTCCTTTGTCTCGGTGGGCGTATACGGGATACAAAAGTGTGTTTGAAATGGTGTTTCGAGGTGGCGGGGGTTGTATTTGATCGAAATACGGAGTTTTCACGCAAAACGAGGTAAAACCGGGGCTCGGGAAGGGGTGAAACCAGTTTAGGTCGTGGGTTTTGGTGAAAGGGAGTAATTTTTTGTTGTTACAAATGGCTTTGACAGTCTCTGTATTTATAGGTGAAAATTCATGATGAGTCCGGACGGACTAAGGGTGAAATCAGGGGGTTTTGTGAAACTTTGAAAATTGGAGGGGCTTGCTGGCAATTCTGAATTTTCTGAAATGAGTCCGGCCGGACTGAGACTGCATACCAGGGGTATTTTTGTCATTTCACTCTGAATTTGATTGAAGGGTGATGGGGGAGCTGTGGCATGTGAGCCACGTGTCCCTGTGACTCACCAGGTTGTGGGAGTTGGTGCCATTATCCCCGATTTTGTCCGTTTTGAAAATAACAGTCCGGAAAATGTCCGAAACGTCCCCCAGAAAGTGCCGGAAAGTGCATTTTTCAGGGAAAGCCGTACTTTTACGTGCAACGACGTGTGTTGAGTACGCTTTGACGTCGGGATGCACGGGGCAGTCCCGGGACGTCTCGTTGGCTTGGCAACGTGGAACTTAACGGGTTCCGGTTAACCTGGAGCGGGCCAGTTAACGGATTCCGGTTAACTTTTAACGGATTTTGACGATCCGAATTTGGGTACTTACAGTCGGTAGTCCGGTTATAACCGCCGGTTAATGATTATAACCGCCGGTTAAATAATTTGTTAAGTCATAACCGTAACCTAACCGTTAACCGTGTACTAACGATTACGGTTATACGGTTAACGGTTATATCCGGTTAATCCGGTTAACACGGTTAAGTTGAAGGCCTTTTTTTTTCTTTTCAGATTAGTCCTTTTAACGGAATAGTTAACAGTTTCTGTTAACTTTTGTACTGTATATCCTTTTTTTTTTAATAAAAAATACTATTTGAGATGTTAGTTATTAGTGATTTTTTTTTGAAAAAGTTATATAAAAAAGTTAAGAATTTTTAAATAAATGAAATTTTAACGGAAAGTGTGTTTAACAGATTTTTTTAACAGTTTTTTTTATTTATTTGTTTTTTGGTTAAGCAAAGCTATTTGAGAAATATTTCTTTTAAAAACAGTTTTTAACATTTTTTTTTGAAGAAAACAGTTAACTTTTTAACAGATTTTTAACTAGTTCTATAAAAAAGTTAACAGATTTTTATGAATTTGACAGGTTAGGCGGTTATAACCGCCGGTTATTTAACCGGTTATAACCGGTTAAATAACCGACGGTTATAACCGCCGGTTGACGATTTTTAAAAATCCTTAACCTTAACCGAACCGTTGAACCGCCGATTTCAGTTAAGCCGGCTACGGTTACCACGGTTGACGGTTTTGACCGGTTAGTGAATGAACGCCCTCCGAAAAAATAAATCAATTCGAGATTCGAGATAAAAATCTTTTTAATAGTTTTGGGAGTCGCCACGCCGTTTTTAAAGGAAAACATTGAAAAACCTTTTTTAAAGAGAAAATGGGCCAGGGGTCAAGTTACGATGTGGGAAGAGAATAATGAGCTCACCCACATCGCCTCTTTCGAGACTTTCAATCAAACAATGGACAATTATAAACATTCAAAGTGTGTGCGATTTGTGTCAACAAACAAGGCATGCAAACTTGGATTTCATTGATGGTATTCAGAATGGATACAACTTGTGAGCCATGACATGGGGCCACACCCTTACAAACGGAGACTTGTATTACAAGGCAAGAGTTGAGACAGTCTGTCCAGGAAACTCGGATGTCGTCCGACACAGGACTTCCTCAGAGAGGGATGTCGGACGACATGAAGCCTCCTGGTCAGATTGCCTCTTACAACACCAAGGCTATTCTAGAATTAAAACAATGCTATTTTAACTAAGAACAGACACTATTCAGGGCCTGAGACAAGTTTGGGGTTGATTGGAGTGAGCAAAGTCAAGATTGACTTTTAATGATACGGATGTCGTATGACATAGGACATCCAAGGCTGTCCATGTCACACGACAAACCGCCTCCATCAATGGATTGCACCCAAACAGATCTTAGGCTTCCCAAATAGTGATAAACGAACTAAAATTACTTAACCACAGCTTTGAGTCACAAAGGGAATCAATCTGAGTAGATCTGAAGTCCTTGAAAGCCAAATAGCTTTCTGGGAACTCTATGTCGTATGACACAGGATCCTTTGAGGGGTCCTGTGTCGTCCGACATAGGCGGCCTGTTTCAGTGCCTTTCAGTCAGATTGATCCCACCTTCCTCTCAATGCAAAACTAAGCTATATTATTAACTGAAAGCAGTAGAATAATAACACTACGTGAGTATTATGGGAGGATCACATGGCTTTAATGGCCAAATGTGATGAATCACATGTTTATGGCCATTATCATGTAGCCATCACCTCCTAACTCAAACAAAACTAACCAAGATGCAAACTTTAATGCAACTAAGGCTACCAAATGTCCAGATCTGAGGTGAGGAGGTGTGAATATTGAAGATTCACCCCTCCACCACCTTTGTCATGCAAAAATCCCAAATATTTCACATAATATCAAACCATGTAAGCATGCAAGATGAAATGAACAAGTATGTAGAATGTAATCAGAGAGAGAGGGAGTTTAGGGACTACCTATTGTAGTCCACAAGGTAGAATCACCAATAGTATGGTGTTCACCCCTTCAAAACACCAACAAAGGAGGTCCTTCTTTGGATCTTGGCTTGGATGTGTGTATGTGTGAGGAGGGAGGTGAGTGTGTGTATATGAGAGAGAGAGTGAGTGTGTATTTCTGCAGAGTTTCCTTACTTGCCAAAAGTCCTTCTCTAAAATGATCAGCCATGCCCTTTATTTATAGGCATGCTGATGGGAGGTCCTATGTCGTCCGACATGGAGTTTCCACCGCCTTGGGGGCGTCCTGTGTCGGACAACACCGGTTAACTTTATGACCAGTTGGGCCGCAGGAAGGCAGGCCCAATGGATCTAGTGAATGGAAGGATAATTTGGGCTCAAAATGCACGTTAGCAAATAAATGAGCCCAAAGTTAATGCCAACCATGGAAAGTGGACCCAAAAACACGAGTTCGGGTCGGGGTACTCACAGAGCCCCTCGGCGACGTCACTTCCTCGAGAAGTGGGGTCGTCGACAAAATGAGAATCCCGAGCCAGACTACGAACGGCGGGGAAAGAGGGATGACCAGGATGGTCGAGTGGCTGGACCTTTTATGAAAAGGATTCCTACGTATCCCATGAGGGAATCAAGCCAAATCGTAGTTCAGCAAAGAGGTGGTGCTAACGAAAGGCCATGGGCTTTGTACCCAAGGTTTGACTGTTTCGTTGGGGAGTCACCCGAGAATTTGACTGTTGGGGAGTCACCCGAGGATTTGACTGTTTCGTTGGGGAGTCACCCGAGGATTTGAGAATCCTGTGCCGGACAACGAACGGCGGGAAAAAGAGATGACCAAGATGGTCGAGCGGCTGGACCTTTTACGAAAAGGATTCCTACGTATCCCATGAGGGAATCAAGCTGAATCGTAGTTCAACAAAGAGGTGGCGCTAAAGAAAGGCCACGAGCTTTGTACCCAAGGTTTGACTGTTTCGTTGGGAAGTCACCCCGATGATTTGATAAATGATGATGATAAACAGCCGTGAGGGACGGACAAAAGGACCAGGGGAAAAAAAGGAAGATCACCCCTTTCTGGAACATGGATGTCGTACGACATGGGGCTTTCCCCAAGCTGTTTTAATTAAAACCCTTCAGTCGTAAGACAGAGGGCTTGAAACAGGAACAACCGCCGAGTTGAGAGAGCAGAGAAGAGAAAAATTGAAATTTCCCCCCCAATTTTGATCCAAATCAAATCAACAATGCCTCCACGAGCGGAATCAAGAAGGCAAGTGCAACAAGCTTTGTCCGAGAAGAGGAAGCTTGTCGAACGAAACAAGCGGAAGAAATTTCTGGAGGGGGATGGGCTTTACCCGAGCCTCGATTTCCACACTTCCACCGTGGATCGAATGGGGGTAAGGATTCTAAACCATCAACCCTTCCCTTTTCTTTTCGAAGTTGGATTTCTAGGGCTCGAGGTAGAAATTGGGGAAAAATCGCACCCAAACAGAAATTGCATGCTTGGAATGAAATGCATTACAATGAAATCGAGAAAAGATCTTTTTGAAAGAATTGTGTGATTTTTAGGAAGCGAAAATGCACACAAGTGAAAGAATGCACAAATTATCACGGGTATGTTCTGATACCTGTGCTGTGCTTACCTGCAGGCTTTGCGGACCAAGGGGTCCCCTGAGATGATAGCTACCATCTGGGGTCTTCTTCCCGGTTCCTCTGACCTGCCCGATAGTTCCTAGGGCTTTATATACGCTGTTGGCCTCGGTCCATTCTTTACTGCTGTCGGAGAGTTCGGAGACACGCCTAGGAGCGTGGAGCTAGTCACGGCGTTTAGGCAGTACTGGTGGGACACTACCCATACTTTTCATCTGTCTTGGGGAGAGTCGACCATTACTCCCTATGACTTCACTGCCATCACCGGTCTGCGGTTCATGGGTAGACCCATATTTTCTGAGGATCCTGGTGTCCTGAGCCCGGATGCCATTAGAGGACTGGCCGGCCTGACTCTTCGCCTGAAGGGCAATGGGGTTCCATTGGCGGACCTGCATTCGGGTTTGACGCAGCAGTGCCGTCTCTATTCTGAGGGTGAGGCCGTAGTTACAGCTGAGCAGCTGGCGAGGGCCTTTGTCTGGGCTGGCTTCTCTGATACCCTGTTCTGCAATGCCTCCACTACGGCATTGACTCTTTTGCTGGAGCCTCTTCGAGACTGGGGCCAGGTCTCCACCTTTTCATGGGGCGAGGCCGGCTTGGCTCAGGTGTATAGAGCCTTGGACAAGGTGAGCAGGGGCACTGTGACCTCTTTGGATTGCTATCAGACTGTTCTGGAGGTATGCTCTTTTACTTTTCGCACATTGACTGCTGCTTTGCCTTTTCTGTCATCATTTATCACTGCTGCTGCACACTGAAAGCTTCTTGTCTCTGATTTCAGGTGTGGGCCTATGAGGTCTTTGGATGTTATGCTTGGGCTGTGGCTGATAGGATTGCTATCGATCTATTCCCTGCCATCCGCCGGTGGACTTTTTAGGCTAGGGAGAGCAGGAGGGTAGACGGGGTGAAGCCCCGGAAGACGGCTTGTTATGCGGACACGATGATTGCCCTGAGGGGCACCCCGGCTAGATTGAGGCTATTTCCATGGCATGGCAGGTATGGTGAGGATGTTGTTGGGGAGGCTGCTTTGATGACTCGCACCAGGAGGCTTCTGATCGGCCTGGAGGGTGATGCTCTGTATCTGGGAGAGAGAGTCTGACGACAACACGGGTATAGTGCAGCCGCCCGCGTCCCTCACAATCCTCCTATGGGGATTTGGTATACCCGAGCTCTCCCTGACTTGGAGCGCTTGCGGACTGGTATTGATGCTGCTGAGCTGTCGGTTGATGGAGACTATGGCCGGTTTGTCTTTACGCGACTAGTGACTCCTCAGGTCATGGCTGCCAGGAGGGCAGCGGGGATGCAGATACCGATGCCTCCTCGCTTCTTCGAGTATGAGACCGAGGGTGTCATCCGCCGCTCCTCGTTCGACATGTCCGAGACTTATCCCCATCTGCGGCTTCCCCGTGGGACTACCTCTGTGAGCATTCTTTTCTTTTCTGCTTTGTTCAAGTCTTTTACTGCTTTACTGCCTGTATTCACTGTTTCTGACTGTCTTTTGTTTTCTGTTTCTGACTGTCTTTTGTTTTCATTCAACAGGTCCCGGCCAAGACTTACAGGGTGGTGGCCAAGGCGCTCACTGGGGCCGTGAAGATGCTGCGCCAGTTTCAGAAGAGCGCAGAGCACTGGAAGGGGAGATGCAACTCTCAGCCTAGTGATGTCGTGCCTCCTAAGAAGAGGCATAGGCCGACTTTGGCTCCTTCTAGCTCACAGGCGGGTGGGTCGAGTCAGCAGCCCCAGCCTGACGATGATGATGATGGGGACGATCCTTACCAGCCCCCTTTTTCCACAGTGCCCGAGTGGCACGGATATTATGGCGAGCCTCGGCCTTGGGCCCGATATGAGGATGATGATGGCTCTGATGGCGAGATTCACGAGGTGCAGGAGGGCGGCGGCAATGGCCAGGAGCAGAGCGGCTCTGAGGAGGAGGTAGGCAGTGGCCAGGACAAGAGCGGCTCTGAGGAGGGCGAGGAGGATGTAGGTGATGACTCCAAGTCAGAGTGATCATGGCGGTCCCCTTTTTGTCATGCTTTGGACTCATTAGGGAGAGAGAGGAGATGCATGCACTATTTTCATTGCTTTTGGATTGTAAAACAACTATTTTTTCTGCATTTTGTATTTTAACAACTAAAGCGTTTGCTTAATTTTATATTTGCTTGTTTATATGCACAAGTCCGTCCCAAGAAAGGCAAAGAATGATGGCATTTGATATGGTTGGGTATTTTTTGTGATTTTGCATGTATTGGGTGATGTTTATGTGTCTGCGGATGTATGGGGTATGCCAAATCCCCTCCCATGGGCTTGATGAGTGAAGGGGAGTGTATATGTATTGTTTTGAATGTCTTTGGACAGGTTTGGGCAGGCTTTGAGCAAGCATTGGGTTGCTAAGGGGTTCTTTGCGGTTGCTTCTTCTTGGTGTACGATGGGACTTCCCATGTCGTCCGACACAGGACATCATGGGCTAGCCCTGTCGTCCGACATGGAGAGTCTGAGGAACAGAGTTTCTTGGGCAGCAAGCCCCAGCATTTATAAAAGGCAGATTCGTGAAGAACGCATTCCAGCAGTCACAGCAGACTCCAAACTGGTCTTCCACCCCAAAATCAACTCCAAGATTCGACTTTTGACCCGGAATGGAGCATTACAATGAGAGATCCAAGATCAAAGAGCGCCAATTTCACTCCGATCTCATCAATCTAACCCGCCATCATCATAGCAACAATAGGAGGGTTATCGACCAACGGTATGGGTTGAGATGCCTTTGGGCACTGTAGGAATGGGCGGTAGATTGGAATCTTCTCCGGGCCGCATCCAGATATTGGGACTGCGAGAGGCATGTCTTTACCCTCCATACAACAACTTTACACCCACTATCGAAGAGTTTCGCGCACTGACTAGGGATCTGAGCTCAGAGATGCAGTCTCCCCACGAGATTCACGACCCATGACTGAGCAGCTGGCTGATTTCTTGGGTTTGCCCGTAGAGCAGGTATCCGATCTGATTCTCGACCTGTCTTTCATTGACCTGGCCCATATAGCCCGATTAGCTGTATCCCATCCAGATCTGTTTGACCTATCCACGGCCATGGACATTTTCATGCTGATTATGATATCCCTATACTGCTTCTGTGAGTATGATGGGGTATGCTCTGGCTTGCTGCTAGGAGTTGTTAGGCAGATGCGGGGTTATCGAGGTACCACACTGATTGAGATCCGGCCCGAGCAGGGAGAGAGAGACATAGTACCCATTTTGCTGGCAGAGACATATCATGGGATGGACCGACTGGCTGGAGGGTCATTATACATGGGACGCGGCACCCCCAGTCTCTTATCATTGTGGCTCTTTGAGCGGTTGGGACTTATTTCCCCATTACCCGCAGGGCAGACTGCAGCACCCTGGGTTACACAGCAGAGGCGAGTGGCTCCGGAGGCTTCGCATGAGAACTGGCAGAGGCGATTGACCAGGTATACCACCACGGACATTCAGTATTGGGTTCCCGGATGGAGGCTTGAGACCATGAGCGGCAGACAGGATGATTCTGTCATCGTGAGCTACCGAGATTGTACTTTTCATCATTTAGCATCCCCTTACTCGTTCTGAGGCAGTATGGGTACCCACAACAGGTTATTGGCAGGTTCAGAGAGCAGATGACCCGGGATACCGCTCCTCTCGACATGACCGATGTCCAGACTATCAGATTTTTTGCCAGGGCCTTTTCGGGAGTAGCCTTTCCTGCTCACACACTGATACGAAAGACCCGGGGTATCACATATCTGTCCACCTTATATCTCGTTTGGTATGGGGAGCAGATGGGGCAGGTTCAGCACATCATTGAGGCATATTGCCAAGGGACCCAAGGAGGAGACCAAACTAGCCAGGAGTTACGTGATGCTGAGGCGCTGACTGACCCAGACAACGTGATCGAAGATCCGACAGCAGATTTTGAGAGACTCGTAGAGAGAAGGGCCAAGATGAGGGATGACCCTGAGGTTATGGCCCGGAGGACAGCTTTGAGAGAGGAGAGGGCTGCCCAGGCGGCACTGAGAGCTGCCGGATTGGTTGACTCACCGACTCATATTATTCCTGAGCCGGGACGACGGGAGACAGAGCTGTTTGGGATAGCTAGGCCAAAGAACTCCCGAGGATCGAGGAAGAGGAAGAAGAAGAGTGCTAGTTCGGGAGTGGGAACGAGCGACTAGGATTAGGTGACCGGTCATTGTATCCCTTATTGCCGACACAGACAGTCTAGACGTACTTTTAAAAGATGTACTTTTGCTTAAGTTAATGAGTCGAGAGTAGACCGTGCTTGAACTCATCAATGAATGTATTAATGTAATGAAAGTTGAAATTACTTCAGAACTTAATCAAGACACATTTTGGCATTCACAAATATAACTGTTGACAGGATTTGGTGATTTTTATGATTTTTAGACCGAACCGCAAGCGGCTGCCTACGTTCCCCTTTTACAAAAAGAGGACTAAGGGGCTCAGGTCTCCGTAGTTCGACCCAATTAACTTTGTGTTTAAGAAAGGGATAGATAGAAGGGGGACAAGTGGTGCAACCCTGTTTTTTACCTAGACCGCCCGTTTTTAGGGTTTTCAGTCTAGCTGGGTATATTCTTTAGCACCTAGCGCGCCCTTTGTTTTGCACGGACTGCCTTTTGAGAGGTTTTCAGTCTCGTCTGGGTACATTATTTTCGCGCTTTTATTTTATTATTATTTTTTTATATTTTTCTTTTTTTTTAATTTTTCTTAGAGAGGGGGAGACTCGATTCAAACATAATAGCAGCGCAACTTGTCGCCGTTCACCGGGTGCATGAAGAGGTTACCATCCAAATCTGTCAACTTCATTGCTCCGCCAGAGAAGATCTCCTTCACCAAGTACGGGCCAACCCAGACTGGTGCCCACTTGCCCAATGGACTGAATTGATTCGGCGGCTTCTCTTTTAAGACCAAATCATCCACTTTAATGTCGCGGGGATGTACCTTCTTGTCAAAGGCCCTAGACATACGCTTCTGATAAGCCCGGATGTGCTCCATTGCCTTGAGCCTTCGTTCATCTAGAAGAGCTAACTCGTCATGCCGACTTTGAAGCCAGTCTATTTCATTGACCTCGTTTTCAAGAAGGACCAGAAGAGAGGGGATCTCTAATTCAATGGGCAAGACGGCATCCATACCATATGTCAAAGCGAATGGGGTTTCACCGGTGGCTGTTCTCACTGAAGTGCGGTAGCCCCATAATGCTAAGTGAAGCTTTTCAGGCCAATCCCGGCTCCTTTCGGCCATTTTCCGGATGATCCTTTCTAGGTTCTTGTTCGCGGCCTCGACAGCACCATTGGTTTGAGGGCGATAAGGGGATGACTTATGTCACTTGATCCTGAATTCTGCGAGCAGTCTATCGGTCTCCTTCGAAGTGTGACCCGTTGTCGGAGATAATCTCATTTGGAACTCCATACCGACACAGAATGTTCTCTTTTATAAAACAGGCCACCTTTTTGGAGTTGAGGACCTTGTAGGAAGCTGCTTCGACCCATTTGGTGAAATAATCGACAGCGACCAACACAAATTCGTGCCCATTACTACTGGCAGGAGTTATCTTTCCAATAACGTCAATTCCCCAAGTCGTGAACGGCCAAGGAGTGCTCATGCAGTAGAGATCATGGGGAGGTATATGGTTGAGATTGGAGAACCGCTGACACTTGTCGCAAGTCCGCACAACCTGTATACAGTCAGTCTCCATGGAGATCTAATAATAGCCCATCCTGAGTATGCTGAACATCAAAGCTCGAGCGTTCATATATGGTCCACATGCACCGCCATGGACTTCCTCCATAACCTTTCTAGCTTTAGACCTGCTGATACAGAGCAAAAGTGTTCCTCGGTGTCTTTTCTTCCCTAAGTCATCTCCCAGAATAACATACTGTGCAGACAACCTCTTTAAAGCTTGCAGGCTTTTGGCGCGAAGACCCTCTTTCAGCTTACCATCCTCCTCTGTCGGGAACGATGCTTCACCATGCTTAAGATACTGAAAATCTGGCTATACCACAAGTCATCGACCTTTTCCAGTTCAATTTGACAACAGTAGGCAGGGTTCTCATGCCTCCCAACCCTGAATGGCTTTACCGACTTTCCCTCCGGAATCTCTACCAAAGAGGCTAAGGTGGCCAAGGCATCCGCGAACCTGTTCTTGTCCCGAGGTAGGTAATAGAACGTGACCTCCTTGAATTGGTTGATCAGATCCTCCATATAAGCATAGTACATTTGCAAGTACTGGTCCATAGTTTTCCACTTATTGGACACCTGATTGATGATTAGCTGGGAGTCTCCATATACCTCCAACTCTTCGACGTTTCTTTCTAAAGCTGCCTCGAGGCCGGCTATATAGGCTTCATATTCCGCGGCGTTATTAGTAGCCGGGAAGTTCAACTTGATAGCAATAGGGGTGTGCACATCCTTCGGATCAACCAACACCATGTCGATACCATTGCCCCTCTTATTGGCGGCACCATCGAAAAACAATTGCCAACGGTCTGTACCCTCTATCATGAAAATTCCATCATCCGGAAACTGAGGTTCGAGTCCACGCGCTTCTGAGCTCGGGAAATCTGCCAAATGATCTGACAAAGCTTGGCCTTTGATTGCCTTGCGAGTCACAAACTTGATATCAAACTCAGCTAAGAAGAAGGACCACTTCACAAGCCTCGACGACAGGGAAGGCTTATCGAATAGGCACTTGATGGGGTCCATCTTTGACACCAGGTGCACTGTATGCGCCAACAGATAATGTCTCAACTTGCTGACCACCCATACTAAAGCTACACTGGTTTTCTCTAAAGCTGAATAGTTAAACTCACTGCCCTGAAGCTTCCGGCTGACGAAGTAGATGGCATTCTCCACTTTTGAATCTGGCTTCTCTTGTGTAAGCATGGCGCCGACAGCCGTATCTGTAACTGTCAAATATAGCAGCAAGGGTTTGTCCTTATGAGGAGGACAGAGGATCGGGGGATGGACCAAGTAGGCCTTGATTGTCTCAAAGGTGATCTGACACTGCTCGTTCCATTCAACCTCCTAATTCTTCTTGAGTAGCTTAAAGATCGGCTCACAAATAGAGGTCAACTGGTGGATGAATCGGCTGATATATTGGAGACGGCCCATGAAAGCCTTCACCTCCGTGACTGTCGTTGGTGGCTTCATCTCCATGATGGCTTTGATCTTTCTCGGATCGGCCTCATTCCCCGCTCCGTGACCATATATCCCAGAACTTTTCGTCGGACGACGCCAAAAGTGCATTTTGCCGGGTTCAATCTCATGTCATGCTCTCGCAGCCGGTTAAAGAACTTCCTCAAGTCGACCAAGTGTTGACCATCTTATCCCTTGGAATGGATAATCATATCATCAACATAAACCTCGATCTACTTATGGATCATGTCATGAAAAAGCACAGTGACTGCTCGCTGATAAGTGGCGCCAGCATTCTTCAGACCAAAGGGCATAACCATATAACAAAAGGTTCCCCAAGGGCTGGTAAAGGCAGTCTTTTCCTGATCCTCTTCGGTGACCTTAATTTGATTGTAACCCGCAAAGCCATCCACAAATGATTTGACTTCGTAACTGGCAGTAGTATCCTCCAACAGATTGATATTGGGCAAGGGAAAATCATCCTTCGGGCTAGCCTTATTTAGGTCCCTGAAGTCTACACAAACCCTGACTTTTCTGTTCGACTTGGTCACCATCACTATGTTGGCCAACCACTTCGGGTACTCGACCACTCTAATGAAGCCCACCCTGAGCAGCTTCTCTATTTCTTCTTTGACATGGAGAGACCATTTTGGCTTAATCCGGCGAAGCTTCTGCTTGACAGGCCTGGCTTCTGGGTCTAGGGGTATTCGGTGCTCAACAGTTGAAGTATCCAACCCGGGCATGTCCTTGTAGGACCAGGCGAACACGTCCACGTACTCCTTGAGCAAATCAATGAGGGCTTCCCGCTCTTCCCCGGTGAAGAAACTGCCAATTTGTGTATCTTTGGGCTCTTCAGTAGTTCCCAAATTCACTGTAGTCAATACTTCATCGGCAGCTTGGGCCCGATTGTCCTCTCGCTCAAAAACCTGCTTTATATTATCATTAAAAAAGTTTTCGTCTAAAAGGTCTGTGTCCTCTTCAAATGAATCATTATTAACCACTTTTAAGTCATTAAGATTTGTTTTAGTTAACTTATCATTTGTTAAGGTGGCAATTAAGGGATACGCAGAAAGGTCAACCATTTCATTCAATGTGAAAGGGCGAAACAGAGTCAAGGACACGGCGATGATCATTAGCCGTGAGAAAATCAGACCTATCTAGAGACTCGAACTCGATAACAAGAGACTCTGAGGACTGACACAAGATTACAGGGACAGACTTAGACTCAGACACACCAGGACGAGGGGTCAGCACGAGCTTCTCGATCATAACTTCCTGGCTGGTGATCGGTCCCTTGAAGGAAGTCCAATTCCGGAGCGGCATCTCTGAAGTGCTGACGAAGGTGCGCGGATCAATCTCTTTGCCTCTATCAAACTCGATCACTTATACATAACCATTCCCAATCAGAAGATCAACCACAGGTACATAATCATCCCTGGTCAGAAGGTCAACCATACCAAAAGGATCTTTAGCAACGGCCCCGGCCATCGGCGGTGCTTCTTCACATAAATCAATCAGCGGTGCTTCAATCAGTGGATCAGCCCCGGCAACTTCTGATAAATCTGCCCCCTCGAATAAGGCTGCGACATCTTCGCCCATATCAAACTCAGTGGCTTCATCGACTTTCCCAATCATAGGCTCGACCATAGACAACTTCTTGAACTGGTCAGTGAAATCAGGACTTCCCCAGAAATGATACTGGTTCTTGAAGGTGGTAACAGCCCTTGGTATGTTAGGCTTGTTGATGATAAACTCCTTGACAGGGTTGTCCTTCAAAGTAAGAGCCTTCATCCTCTCGAGCTGGTCCTCGGGGCACACAAAATCATCACCCTTTTCTCTAACGAAGTACTTTTCCAAGGAGGGGTGGTAAGGACGGAGATTAGGTTTGACATAAGGCTTCCCGGTAGCACTAGCCTTTCTCTTTTATGCGGCTTCAATCCTGTCGGCCTCTTTGTCTTTGGGGGTCTTCTCAACATATCCCAAACCTTCTCTATCTTTCTTCGGCTTCAACTCCTCAAACTTGTGGGTACCTTGCTGACGTCTACCCAGACCAAGCCCCGGAATGTAATTCATACGCCTCACCATTACCATAGCTGGAGGAATCTTATCAGAGGAAGTTGTTAAGTCAATCGTGCAGATCTGGGCTTTTGGGCTCTCGAACCTAAAATAACTCAACATTAAGTTGGCTTCATCATGCTTGATTTCCATTACCGGCCTCCCCTCATCATCGGTGCCCTCGATGGTAACACTATCCCCATAAATGATGGTCAACTCGCCGTCTTGGACAAACTTGACACACTGGTACAGGGTTAAAGCAATCCCATTGACTTGATGCATCCAAGGCCTTCCTAAAAGAGCGTTAAAGGTGATTGGGATATCAATGACATGGAACTCCACGGGTATCATCTTCTTACCAAACCACAAGTTCAAAGTGGCAACCCCAAGTACCGTACGAGATGTTGAGTCATATGCTTTAACCGTGAGGGCGGAAGGTTTCAGATCTGTGGACTTGATGCTGACCAGACTCATGATCTTTGCTGGGAGGATGTTCATTCTTGACCCATTGTCAATTAAAACCCGGGGAAGACGATGTTCATCTAGCTGAACCGTGATGAAGAGAGGGTCATTATGATCAGCTCCGAATTGGGGGAGATCAAGGTCTGTGAAGGTTATCATACAGCAGGAGTTACTACTTCCAGGGCTCGATGGTTTTTCCTTTTCATCCTTGGCACTATGCAGTAATTCTGGTTCCCTTTTCTAATACTCAGCGCTAGAGGTAATTGTGGCATTCTGTATAGGAGGTGCATCAGGTATCATGCCATTGTCTAAGACCTCTCTCAGAGCTAAGATGCACTCGGGAAAAGTGACCTCTTCTTTGGTAATTCTGACGAGGATTGTTTCTTTGCCTCTGGGCGGGTTTGATCTGACAATGGTTACTTTCTCATCGGGGAGGATAGGAGTCAGTCTTCCCTTTTCTAACAGATCTTCAACCATCTTCTTGGATCGGACTTTCGAGAATCCTTTTCCCAAAGCATGGTAAGCAGTGTTGAATTCCTTGACATCCACATATTCAGCCCCAGAAAAATCCATGGCTTTCATGTCCTCGGTTACATAGTCGTCCTCCGAAGCCTCTTCAACTTTCTGACTGTCGGTCTCCATTTCATCATACACCTTTTCCCTTTCGCTTTTGCAAACAGGGCAGCCACAAGTGAAGGACAGACAACACTCCTTTCCGCTGCTTGATGCAGCGGCTCGGTATATCTGAGTCCAGATGAGGAGCACCCGGGGTCCTTCTTCGGGTGCAGAAGCTTTTAAGAAGGCATCGTGCGGGTCCATGGGTATGAAGGCAACTGGAGTGGTGTCCAGATCCATAACCCTCTTCAGTGATTCCATGCACTCGATGTGTTCGAGAGGTTCGGTAGTGACTCTTACAGTTGTGATGCCATCAGTGCTAGGGGAGGTAGAAAGAGATCCAATGATGTTTACGAATTCATCGTCTGCCGGCTGCTGGAAACCTCCCTTTTTGACCAGTGCTTCAATGAAATTTCTCCATTCACCCACTAGGTTTTTGTAGGGAACATTGTGCTCCAGGATTTCAGATCCATATCGCTCTTCAAATGGACTCTGTTGTTCCTCATCCCCCGAAGTATTCGGGCATTGATCACAACTGCATCTTGAGAGGAATTCCTCGTAGGGGTCCGTTTCCATTGGCATCTCATCCACATTTACTGGCGGCTCTTCGTCGTCGCTAGCTGATAACCACCCATTATGCCTTGCACCCATGAGGTCATCCCCGTCATGATTATTCTACACTGGTTCTGGATTTGGGGCTTCAAACGACTCTTCACTCTCATCGTCATCACTGTCATCACTATCATCAAAACCATCATCCCATACTACCTGAACTTCAGCTATGAGAGAGCATCGATCATATCTATTAGGGGAGGACGGGTGCGTGCAACCACATAAGTTATCATAGGCCCCCAGTGCTGGAAGTGGCAACTGCGATTCAGCCTCTCCTCCCAGGAATTGCGGGGAAAGAGTGAGAGGGGGCGGTATGTATTTGACTCCAGGAAGGATATGGAAGCAATCCTCCTCCTCCGATTCTTCACCCTCACTTTCCTCAGGGCTGTACTCGGATTCTCCCAAAACCAGCTTGCAGAAGTGTATTAACTCAAGGTGAGCTTCGGCCTCCTTACTAATAAGCCCCAGCACAGGTACCCGCCTGAAGCTTTCTTGCTCAATCCTTTTTTATTGCTCTAGCCATCTTGTGTAAATGACTTTCTCATGATTTGATCTGAAGAGCCCCAGTTCCCCAGTGTCAGCTTTCCCTTCCTCCGAGAAGTAGCGATCTTCATATTCTTGCAAGAAACTGCTAACGTGGGACCAGGGAGGATTGGTTCGTTCATTGTTCTCAAGGCCGAGAGGGAATCCAAATTCTGGATCTTCGACATTCTGCCCCACATTCCGATCTTGATCCGGCCCCACACCTTGACTGACATTCTGACCCTGAGCTGGATCAACACTCGCATTCGGACCCAAACCCGCTGAAGCTTGCGAATCTGCCATCTCTGAGATTGCTGCCGGAGAGAAACTGATTAACCGATCACCCGAAACTCTAACCCAATACTTGCTCGCTGAAAGGGGAAGAGAACTGTTTCAGGTAGGGGAAAGGATAGGCTTAGGACGGACTCATGCATATGCCCTTTTTTTTTTTTTAAGATTTAAATAAAAATGGTTTTTTATTAATCCTAGGAATTGTTGAAAAATGGGGACACCTTCTTTTTCGCATTCTACACTATTCCTGGATTAGTGGGTTCCATCACTACGTCTATAGACCCCCTGTATTCCACCTGTATTGCACCTCCGGGACGGACAATCCCGACAGAGGTCCTATAGGGCACGTGGAACCCACCAATCAAAAGGTAAAACGGACCTATGGGCATACAAGTCAAAACAAGTCAAACTCGAGATTTTCAAAACCAAGTCCAAGTCAACGTCTTGACTCGGGAGGAGAGAGGGTCGAAAGTACGTTTGAATGTATGAGACCGTAATTTGCAGGTAAAATCTTGGAAAAAATTCGGCATGACCTCTCCTCATTTTGAGTCGAAAATCTGGCATGGCCTCTCGTCGCTTCATGGCGAAATTTCGGCATAACCTCCCGTTAGTATGTGTCAAGAATTCGACATGGTCTCGCGTTAGCACATGTCGAAAATGCGTCATGACCTCTTGCGAAGCCAAGTCGAGAAATCGACATGTACCCACGTCAAGATATGTCAAAGCTTTGACATGTACTCACGTTGAGTTATGTCGTAATTTCGTCATGAAGAAGGAGAGTATGCCAAGACCTTGGAGACGGAGTATGACTCGAACTTTGTGAGAAAATTTTGAAAACCGAGTTTGAAAAATGTTTTGAAAAGTATTTTGCCAAAAACCAACCGGTCACGGTAGATAGTGTGTCACGGACAAGTGTTGGCTCCTACTCTATTGGCTAGGAGGACTTTAGGCGCTCAAGCGTAAGCGAAACACGTCACTGTCCGCGATGCCGTCCGTACACTCCCGGGTTCTAACTCTATGTGCGGGTAGCGTGCGAGTAGTGTGAAGGTATCTTCTAGGAAATCCCAGGAAGGGGATGTCGTCCGACATAGGGATTCTCACCAACAGAGCCTGAATGTGCGCTCGCCCGAAAAAAGAAAAGGAGTCGCCACGCCGTTTTTAAGAGGAAACATTGAAAACCTTTATTTAAAGAGAAAAACATGGGTTCGGAGGTCAGGTTACGTGTTGGGAAGAACCGAGAGTTCACCCAACACGCCTCGTCCGTAGACGAGTCTTTCAATCAAAAACATCCAAGTAAATCCAAAGTGTGTGCATACATTGATAATAAGCAAGATGTGGTAAAATACGTCTTATTGATTATGAAAAGAGGAAATACAAATTGTGAGCCCATTATTTAGGGAGGCCACATCCCTGAATACAAACAATCTTAAAACAGACATACAAAAAGAAAGAGGTCTCTCGCAGTAGGTCACTTATGTCGCGTGACACGTCGTATCGCTGACCAAATATGTCGCGTGACACAGATCACATGGAGACGAAGGTGTCGCGTGACACATATGGACCATCTCAAGGTAAGACTTACGTAATGAACACTGCACTGACAAAGCTATACGCATCTAATCAATTAGCTAGATTATGAACGAAATACAGAAACGAGACTAAATCAACCCAGGGAGTGTGGATATGGGTAGATCCACACCCCCTTGGGGCTCAAGCACCAAATTCAACCAAATCAATCAATATGAGCTCAATTACACAATTTATGTAAGTTAAACAGAGAGATTATGATTGGGATTCGCAATTCGATAGCTAGGATCCGATTACCGAATCCAAACAAAATATAATACTAGAATTACAAGGAATTAAGCAAGAGAGAGAGAGGGAGAGAGGGTTAGGGAATCGTTACCCTTGTTGCTTCCTCGAATTCTATATCCAGTCAGATATAGAATCTTTCAATTCGTCCGTTGCAGATCTCAAAGCTCCGTGCAAGGGCTCCAATTGGTGTAGTTTGAGAATTGGGTTTGGATGGGAGGAATTGGTTAGTTGGAAGGTAGGAGAGAGAGAGGTTTGGTATTTGGGATGTTCGTCACAATGCTATTTTGGCGGAGTAACGTGTAGGGCTAGAATTGGGATCCCATTTCAATGAGGGGAGGGTCTTATTTATAGGCCGCACATTGGCCGCCTTAGTATGTCGCACGACCTTACGCATCCACTTTCCATGCCTCAAGCGTCGCGTGACACAAGGTGGCTCAACCGCTTTTGGTGCCAAAAACCGGTTTCGGAACATTCCGGGAAAATACCCAAAAGGTCCAATGTGTTTTATTCCCAAGGGGTCCTTTGGCATGAATGATGTACCAAAAGGTACTTCCTTCGCGGAAACTCATGAAACATTTCCTAAGTCTCTGGATAGGCCGGAATTTACCAAAACGCCCCTTAATGCGCTTTATTATATTAAAATGCATCGAAAAGGTTGCGAATTGGATTGGCGTACTTACAAAGCCCCGCAGGAACGTCACTTTTGGAAAAACTGGGGTTGTCGATAAAATAAGACCCAATCTCAATGAGCGGCTGGGGTTAAGGTGAAGGGCTAGAAGGGTGAGAAGGGGAAAATTATGGCTGGACCTTTCTGAGAAAGGATTCCTACGTATCCCTTTAAGAAGGGAATCAAGCCAAATCGTAGTTCGGAACACAAGAATGGAGGGGAAAACGACAAATCGAAGAAGTGAGAACTATGGTGTCTCGAACCAATTTTGAAAATATTGTGAGATCTATGGTGTCTCGAACCATTTTTTGAAAATGTTGTGAGATCTATGGTGTCTCGAACCATTTTTGAAAATGTTGTGAGATCTATGGTGTCTCGAACCAATTTTGAAAATATTGTGAGATCTATGGTGTCTCGAACCGAAGAAGTGAGAACTATGGTGTCTCGAACCACTTTTGAAATGTTGTGAGAACTATGGTGTCTTGGACCAATTTTTGAAAATAATGTGAGAACTATGGAGTCTCGAACCACTTTTGAAAATGTTGTGAGATCTATGGTGTCTCGGACCAATTTTAAAAATATTGTGAGAACTATGGTGTCTCGAACCAATTTTTGAAAATAATGTGAGAACTATGGTGTCTCGGACCAATTTTGAAAATAATGTGAGAACTATGGTGTCTCGAACCAAATATTGTAAATAATGTGAGAACTATGGTGTCTCGAACCAAATATTGTAAATAATGTGAGAACTATGGTGTCTCGAACCAATTTTGTGAGAACTATGGTGTCTCGAACCAATTTTGAAAAAGGATATGGTATGATGATTTGACGCTTGCAAGAAATATGTGTTCATACCTGTGCTGTGCTCATTCGCACCGCTCTCAAGGTCTTAGACTACCATTGTTGCTTCGCTCCGTCCGGGATAAGTGTAGCTTCCTGAGGGCTCACGCTACTTCTTTCCCGCTCTCTTGTTGTTCTTTCTTTCATGTCCCGAGCTTTGCTTGTGAAACCGGGGACTTTGCATTTTTCTCGTTTCTTTCTTTCTCAATTTGGTCTCGAGGGCCGGCCTTGAGACTCAATTGATTATTGTACTGCGAGGGTAAGACAACAACTCCCGAGGCTATGCCTAAATAAGCTTATCTTCTTAGTAAAGATTAATTTATGTCAGCTTGTTTGCACGAGTCTGTCTGTTCTGGGAAAGCAAATGCGATTATTGGGTTAAAGGTAAATTTTGCCAGGTTTATTCATGAGGTTTTGGGATTGTTTCGGACAGGTATGTATAGTAGGGGTCCTCTCCCGTGAGGTGGAAAATGATATGGCGCAGCTAGGCAAGTCGGGGACGCTCCCGAGAGTACAGATTGCAGCAGGTCCAGAGTGTATCGCGCGTCTGAGACAGCAAGCAGCAGAGGGGGGCAGAGAGCCATCCCGGCTTGGTGAAGCCCCAGCTTGACAAAGGCAAAGCAATCTGGAGGGAATCGCAAGGAGAGCCGGAGGGATACCTTAACCAAAGCCCCAAACTTGAGGATATTCCATGCGCCTTCATCGCAGGCAGAGTTATCTTGTAGCCACAGAGGCAATTCATCATTTCAAACCGCAGTCAATCAGTCGCTGGACAAGACTCGAAATGTTTACGCGCAGGGGCACATCTTTCGAATGATGGGAAATGAATCCCGAATTCTGTGTATGACACTCTCGCTTTGGGTTTGGCTCTTTTGAGAGAGTATAAGCATCACAAGGTGTGGAAAGTGTATGGAAGCCCCCGCCGACCGAAACGGTGTTTAGCTCTATCTTCCTATGATGTAGCAATAGAAGACTTTTCGAGACACTTGAAAACTTGTCTTATTCGTGGTGATCACAAAGCTGCTTAAAACCCTTTATTGATGTTCGGGTTACTCAACCACCAAAGCTGATATGAGCAAATATTTTAATCAATCCTGAGGAGAAAGCCCACTGATATCGAGAATCGGAAGGATAGACAGTGTATGGGCATGGTCCTTGAAGAGACCGGATTTTTTGAGATTTGTTTATGATTTCGACCGGACCAATTAAGGTTGCCTACGTTCCCCTCCATAGGAGGAGCTCAGGTCGCCGTAGTTCGGCTTATCCCGAATGAAGAGAATGAACGATGAAGTTCGGGGATGTGAGGACCTTCGAAGATTTTAAGAATTGAAAAATATGTCCTCTTAGAGTGTCGATGGGAGACACAGATGCGAAGCCCCAGTGGGACGTCCACGACAGGTGTTTGCAGAGGAGAAATGAAATATGCTCACATACAACGTCAAATGAACGGACGAAATTTGCACAATCTTCAATTTATGGTCCTTTGAGCCTGGATGGACTTGGCTCTGCTTCAAGCAATAATCTGCTTTAGATCTCGACGATATTGGACTGAAACTGCTATCCGGTAGTAACTGCGGCTGGGCTTCGGGATTTCGATCGGTCTTCGGGTGATTTGGAATATCATGACCTCTTAAAACGAGAGGTCGGCTGGGCTTTTTGCTGACTGAACCTCTAAAAATGAGAGGTTGGCTCTTGGGTAGGTGTTTGGGATTTCTAAGTTGAGGGGATCCATGATTGCATTTTCGCTGCCTCTAAGGATGAGAGGTCAATCTTGGCTTTGGCTAAAGGCAGAGGTATGGGTAATGGGAATGTCCTCTAAAATTGAGAGGACGGCTTGGGATCGGTTAGAGGTAATGGTGAGGGAACATCCAAGTTGTCTCTTTATTCACTCGAGACTCCTCCCGAGTAACGACCGAATCCTTTGACTTTGCTTTCTGAGAGTATCACTGGGGACTAGGCTCTCTTTCTTTTCTTTTCTTTTTTTTTTTTTGTATCTTTTTTTTTGTACATTTTTTTAATTTTGTCTCTCTCTTTTTTCTTTTGAGAGGAGAATTTCAGCTAGTCCCCAGGATGGATCATTGCTTTCCATTGTTTTTGAGCTTGGACCAGGTCGATCTTCTTTTGCATCGCGAGAGCCTCAAGGATAGTCCCTCTTCTTCGGGTGATGGCTAAACGGGTTTCAACTAGGCCGATCTTGAAATGAAGGGATATTGTTTAGTGAGGGTAAGGTAATGGTTTTCCTAAGGGTGAGGGGTTTCAACCGCAGCACCTACCGGATAGTCTGAGTGAGATAGAGTCTTCGTTTGCTTGTTAAGCTTACTTCGCGGAAGATCCATGCAAATTCATCGAGCAACGAGATAGCGAGGACGAAGGAAGATATGTGAGCATATTGGAATCGAGGTGGGGAGTTCTTAAGCCCCACTCTGAGAAGGATATCAGTCAATTTTCTCACTCCGATCAATTTAAATATAAGTCATTTCAAAGCGTTAGTCGGTGAGCAGCACAAGCGATCATTTGGAATAAGACCAATTCAATAGAGTGTAACGTAGGTGTTCTAGTGATGTCTCGAGTCTAGCAGAATAGAAGCAAATATTTTATTATTTCAAATAAAAGACTCATAACATGGACTTGGACAGGACTCGCGACCACATAAAAGACACTCTAGAACCTACGACGCCGATCGATTGACTTCGCCGTCTGCGGGTGAGATAACCTCGGGCCTCTCGCGATATCACCGAAGAAGATCGGGGGACAACATTGGGGCGAGCCTTCTCAACCTTTCCATCATCAACAAGTCTTTGAATAACCTTTCTTCAAGGGGATGCAATCATCGGTGATGTGACCCTGATATCGGTGATATTGGCAATATTTGCTATGATCCAAGTCCGGATTGGGTTTGGTGGGGTTGTAGTTATCAAGTGGCCTGATCATTCCCTGTTGAACCAATCCTCCGAAGGCCTCTTCGGTTGTCATTCCGAGATCATCAAGCGTGCTTACGGGGTGGTTTGCTTTCTCTGGTCCCCCTGCACGTAGATTGCCGACACCGTTGTCGATGGTCATCTCTTTTGCCTTAGGGATCGTTGAACTTGCCACTCAAGGCCGAAATCCACCATTATTGCCAACATTGGTGTTTGATGCAAGGTTAAAGAGTCTGTTTTCGCTGCGTGCTCCCATGCTTACCATTTCCTCAAGTCGATACCAACCACTTCCGATAGCTTCACGGAGAACCGGCTTCACACACGATAGAAAGATGTCCTTTTGATCCTCAATGGGGATTGACTCGCAGAGTTCATTCGGCCTTAGCGTTCCATCTCTTGTAGAACTCGGTGATTGACTCATCTTGTTTCGAATTGTACCGACCAAATCATCCCCGGTTGTGCGCCATTCAAGGTTTCCACGGTACTTTTCAAGAAAGGCCTCAAGTAGGGTCAACTCCAAGTAGCTCGAGCTTCGACTTAAGGGTTAGAAACCATGTCAAGGCAGTCCTTTGAGTGTGAGGTGAAAGTGCCGAGCCATAAACTCGGGAGTACAACCCATTGCCCCATAGTCATCACGTATGTGTCCACATGAGTTTTCGGGCATGCCGAGCCATCAAATTGTATTTTGGGCATTTTGAATTTGTAAGGAAGAGGCTCTACTTGCTTTGGGTCAACAACCTTAAGTCCACTTGATCCCGCCGTCAATTTGTCAATTTGTCGCCGCATTTGCTTCAACAAGTGCAATTACCTCCGGAGTCATCCCTGAAGCCGAGGAAGAGTGGTAGCGATAGTTGAAGAAGGCTCAAAAAATGGCTGGTTGGAAGAGAGACGGCCGAGCTAACCCGGATCCGGAGCCGGCAAATGATTAAATTGACCGGTTGGGAAATTCGATTCTCATGGAAAAGCACGGCAGCTGTAAGGAATTGACCCGGATGTTGCATAGATGATGAGCCAAATTCAAAAGCTAAATCCATTGAAGGCCGAGACATGTATTCTTGAAACCGAGGCCGTCTAGTAGGAAACCGCATAAATCCATCCCGGGCCGAACCGATTCCCCGGAGTAAGGATGCCGATTCGGATACCGGGCGTTATTCGGGAATTGAGGACCAAGAGATCGACCTTGCCGATACCGAGAACCCGGAAACCACAGACCTTGATTGTTCGGAAACCTGGGACCCCAATTGGCTTAGAGGCATGGAAGCATTGAGAATTGGTGAGGAGGTCAAATCATGGAAGACCGGCCGTGTTCCTCCAAAACCAACTTGAGAGTTCACCTAAGCGCCCCGATTCCGAGCGTAACCGAACCGTGCACCCCGGGTCTCGAGGCCGAAAAGGGAGAGAAACATTCCCGGCTCCTAGATCGTTGTCATTAACTTCAGTGATCTCTTCATAAGTTCCATCGCCGCGTTGGATCACAGCAATACCTTGGCTTCTCATTGCATCTACGAACTTAGAATGTGCTGCCTCTTCCCTGGCTTGAGCGAGTAATTAAGTCTCACGCTCTCTAGCTAGAGCGGCTTCCAAATTAGCCCTCATCTCTTCCATAGACAGACTATGCATGACTTGTTGATCCGCGGCAGATGAATCCTCATATTGAGTGGTCATACTCTTCTCTGCACTAGACATCTCTGAAATTGAATCGGGTGCGAAATCTGCTGAAACTGCAGCTGCCTCAAGACGCGAACTAAACGAACAATGGGAATCGAATCGCGCACCCAAC
This sequence comes from Adenophora triphylla var. japonica, assembly GCA_022495995.1. Lineage (NCBI taxonomy): Eukaryota > Viridiplantae > Streptophyta > Magnoliopsida > Asterales > Campanulaceae > Adenophora > Adenophora triphylla. Next base: position 228,643 of record JAFEMH010003833.1, read on the forward strand.
TTGCCTTATCTGGAGAGGAGAGAGCGTGTATAAAGAGGGGAGTAGAGAATTTTGAGGAGGTACGGGAGAGGGAAGAATACGGAAGGAGACGGACTCGTGCAACACTTATTAATCTTCAAGTAGAAATCGGTGTTTTAAGTCCTAGAGACGGTTGGAAAAGGATAAGCCTTTATTCATACTAACTATACCTCGGGGAACCTAATGACGCAACGTTCGAATTACACCAAATGCTTTGTTTTGAAACATATAATAGGTAATGATACCTAACCAAACCCTAACATCTTTATGGAACGAAAAGGTTCGTCCAAATTGTTGGTGTTATGCCCTAGGCCTATGATTCATAGACTTATGTGTTGACATTATTTATTATTATATGAGATGTTTATCATTTGATTATTATGTGTTTTGTATATTTGTTAATAATAATCTGCGTCCCTAATTATTAAGAGAATAATTAGTATAATTGTCAATTGATAATCATGTGATGATTATATGCATAGAGATGCACATTGAAATTATGAGTACTTGTTAGAGAACAAGTGTCTGGACATGACCCGCATGAGATTTATGACATGGTCAAGTGTTATAAGTAAATCTCATAAGGTTACTTCATTTAGTCCCTAGACCTGAGATTATCATGACCTTACATATGATGAAAAGTAATGTTTGATTTTAGTCAAACGATATCTTAACACGATATCCATAAAGGCTATCTTTGGCATGATCGGATTCATGACGGGAAGGATGATAAGTCAAGATGGAATTTGTCCCTCGAAAGAGAGATGTTTTGCTTGGGCCCCTCGATGAGTGATAATGATGAAAGTGTATGGCCGTACCCCAATATGATTGGAATTATCATTATACTCAAGGAATCGAGAAAGCATTGAACATAGACAAGTTGACAATGACCATGACTTGTGTTCAATATAACATCGTGAGACAAAGGGAGAAATGGAAGTACACCGTTGGAAACGTGAACTCTTACGTTACATTATTTGGGTAGACATAATGGCTTGCTAGAGTCCGCTTATGTCTTATGAGGTTCGATATGATCGAACTCATTGCCAACATAATGTAATCCTATTGGGTCACACACAACTAGAATGAATTGGTTAAACCGGAGGAAGATTGATTGAGAGTATCAATATCTGGCTATATATGTCACGCGACATATTAAGCCAATGGCTTAATATACCGCGCGACATAATAGGCCGCACGCGGTTTGACACTGTCTCTCCTAATACGATTAGGAGAGGTATTCCTACTATTGTAGTATAAATACAAGGGTTCTGTCGACCTAAAAGGTCACCAAATTTTTCAAGCAAAAATTCATATTTAAATACTCTCAATATTCTTCAAGGTTTAGATCTAGCAATCATCAAGAAGTTGTTCTTGGATTCATTCAAAGGTGCCGAAAGAGGGTCTTCGCTCGTTCATCGATCAAGGCCTAGAGTTCAAGCAAGTTGAAGAACGAAGTTTGTGATTCGATATCACATAATCAAAATCGTTCGATAGCTCAAGACCGGAAAGCGTTTCAAGGTTGGTTTAATTCTATCTCATAGGAATTTAAATTAATTGTATAGAACGGATCCTAGGGCTTCTTGGGTTTTATGTTTTAATGCTTAAATTCCGCCGCATGGACCCGTAAAACCCAACAAAGTGGTATCGAGCCCCGTTCGTATGATTAAGTTTGAATTAACATGCTAGATTTAAGATATAAATTGTTTATATGCTTAATGCATGTTTTGTATGCGATAGAATTTTTAATTGTTTATGTGAAACAATGTGAAAATCAAGTTTTCGAATTATGCCGAATTAAATCAGTAAAAGGCTGTTTTATATGATTTAATTGGTTGTAATCTGTAATGGTTCGAATCTGGAATTCCCGTTACTTGGCTACTTTAGTCGCGCGACATGATGAGCCATGAGGAATTCAGTTATCTCGGCTCGTTAGGTCGCGCGACATATCAAGCCTCCTGGCCGATGTTGTCACGCGACATAATAAGCCAAAACCGGCGTAATCGGCTTGTTCAATTTTTCGCTATTCCGTGATTGTGTTTACAATCTGATATGTTCATATGAAAATCTGGATGTTATAAAATTGAGTTTATAATGCCATGCTAGATTGATTCATTGATATGCATGATTAATTGATTAAAATGTGATTTTAATAATTATTGCGATGCATGTTTTAATTGTTCTTACATGCTAAGAATTTTAATTAGATGTTTAGTTGAAACATGATATTTAGTTTCCTAATATGTTTAGATTTAGACATTGTAAATTTTGGATCTTATGATTGTTTATGGAAACAAGTCATAAATACGCGAAATTTAAAAGGAAACTGATTGTTTATAAAAGGTAGGGATTATGTTGCCTAATCAGAGTTGATTTCTAATTATGCATGTCTAGGAAGAGTTCTATCTAAGGAAGAGTTGGTACTTAAGAAGTCCTTGTGGCTCACCTATCTTCCTGGGAACTTACCTGGTGCATGATTTTGACTATCTTTCTGATATGCTTATAATCTACCTTTAAAGAACCTTCATTTAACTTTTAAGTTCTTTATGCCAATTCATGATTAAACACTTGAGACCATTCGGATAGTTTTGGGTAGGCTTGCCATAGCAAGGTGCTTTGATTCTATTCGAATGCGAGCAAGATGAGGAAATGGTGATTCCTATAAGTTTAATATGAATGAACTTAATTGGGTTATCAAAATGGTTTTGGACCCAAGGCATAAGATGAGATTAAAATATGCCTAGACATATGATGTCTTGAATTGATCTCATAAAAGATCTAAGAGTCATATATGTGATATGATTGATGTTTTCTACCTAATTAATTTAATTTTGAGCGGTTTGCCATAGCAAACTTGAAATTGAATTAAAGTTGGATCTTAGCCCATTAAATGTATATTATGCTTATTTGCATTTGAAGGTGTATAATTTAGTGGGAGCATTTATTTAAATGCATTATACTTCTCATATAATATGTTTACTTATATGTGTTCATGTTTTATGTATATCTTTTTGTAGAATAAATGGCATCAAACAATAATCACTTTTCATCAAGCGATCCGTCTCGAGAAGGAAAAGTTGGAAGAGAATGGTACAAACTATATGGATTGGATCCGTAGTTTGGGAATTGTTCTCAAACAAGAGGAGAAACTGTACGTTCTCGATGAACCTATTCCACCCGAACCCGTCGCCAATGCCGCTAGGGCAATAAGGGAACAATATCCGAAGCACAAGCGTGACTCTACGTATGTTGGTTGCCTTATGCTCTCCGCCATGTGCAAGAACCTTCGAAGGATCTTGAGCACTTGGGGACAAATAATTAAACAATCGGCCGATGGAAATGTTCCAAGTTCAAGCTAGGCAAGAAAGGTACAACACGCTTGCAGCCTTGACCTCATGCAAGATGAGTGAAGGACAAGCCGTTGGTCCCCATGCTCTCAAGTTAAAGGGCCACATTGAGCATCTTGAAAGGCTCGGTTTTCCAATTAGCCAAGAGTTGGCTACCGACATAATATTGAATTCATTACCTAAAAGTTTTAGTCATTTCATAATGCACTATAACATGGGTGGAATGAATAGAAACCTTTCCGAGTTAGTTCAAATGTTGACTATCATGGAAACCAATATTGTCGAGAAGAAAACCGACCAAGTGCTAATGGTTAACAAGGGGAAAGTGGTTCAAGGGTAAAGGAAAAGCAAAGGTTGCTAATCCTAAGGCAAAGGTTGCCAAGCCCAAAGAGGCTTCCAAGCCTAAAGAGGCTAAGCCTAAGTCCCAAGAGGACGCACCGCTTCCATTGCAAATGAGATTGGACATTGGAGGAGAAACCGCGCAAAATACAAGGAAGCACCGAAGAAGGGCAAAGGAGTTGCTTCAACTTCGTGTATCTTTGTTATAGATATATTCCTATCTACTTCTAGTTCTTGGGTATTGGATACCGGATGTGGAACTCACATTTGTCTAAATATGCAGGGTCTAAAGAACGTAGGATGCTTAAGGAAGGCAAAGTGGACCTACGTGTGGGGAATGGAGCAAGAGTTGCTGCATTAGCCGTAGGAACTTATGAAGTTACTTTACCTAGTGGACTAATACTTGTTTTGAACAATTGTTATTACGTTCCAAATTTTTAAGTAGGAATATTATTTCGATTTCGGCTTTCGATGATGAAGGTTTTAATTTTCTTATACGTGATAAGAAATTTTCTATTTACAAGAGTGATATGCATTATTGTATCATTGTTTCATTCAATGGCCTTTATATCCTTGATGTTGAAAGTCAAGATAATGATGTCTATAACATTAATAAGAGATCTAAACCCAATGATGTAAACCACACTTACTTATGGCATTGTCGTCTTGGCCATATAAACGAGAAACGCATTTCTAAACTCCACAAAGATGGATTTTTGGACTCACATGATTATGAACCATATGAGACATGCGAGTCTTGTTTACTTGGCAAGATGACCAAGGACCCATTTACCAAAACCGGTGAAAGGGCGGGCGACTTATTAGGACTCATACATACCGATGTATGTGGGCTCTATGAGTAGCGATGCTAGGGAGGATTTCGGTACTTCATAACATTCACGGAGGATTATAGTAGATTTGGATATGTGTATCTAATGAAACATAAGAATGTATCGTTTGAGATATTTCGAATATTTCAAAATGAGGTGCAAAATCAACTTGGCAAAACTATTAAGGTACTTCGATCCGATCGAGGTGGTGAATATTTGAGCCAAGAATTTGACAAATATCTTAAGAGTTGTGGAATCATTTCGTAACTCTCTCCACCCTAACACCACAATGGAATGGTGTGTCTGAAAGGAGGAATAGAACTTTGTTGGACATGGTTCGTTCTATGATAAGTCAAGTTGAGCTTCCTTTATCCTTTTGGGGACATGCACTAGAAACCGCCGCTTTCACTATAAACAGAGTTCCTACCAAATCGGTTCAAAAGACCCCATATGAGATGTGGCATGGAAGAAAACCTAGTTTGTCTTTCATGAAGATTTGGGGTTGCGATGCATATGTCAAGAAGTTAACTTCCGACAATCTAGCACCTAAATCTGATAAATGTGTTTTCGTGGGTTATCCTAAGGAAACCAAAGGATACTATTTCTACAACCGAAACGAGAACAAAGTGTTTGTTGCTCGAAATGGTACTTTCTTAGAAAAGGAGTTTCTTCGCAAAGGAACCAGCTGGGAGTAAAATAGATCTCGAAGAAATTCGAGAACCCGAAACAACATTGAACCAATGGTAGAAACTGAACCAAGTTCACAAACCGTTGTGGAACCGGTTCAAGATGCACAAGTTCTTCGCCGAAGTGGTAGGTCACGATCCGAACCCGAGAGATATGGATTTCTCGTTAAGGAAAGTGATGAAGTGGAGTTAATCGAAAACGATGAACCCACTTGCTATCAAGAAGCGATATCCGCTCCTGATTCGGAAAAATGGCAAGAGGCCATGAAGTCCGAATTACAATCCATGGCTGATAATCAAGTTTGGAACTTGATTGATCCACCCGAAGGTGTAAAAACCATAGGGTGCAAATGGGTCTTCAAGAAGAAGACCGACATGGATGGGAAGGTGCACACCTATAAGGCTAGGCTAGTAGCTAAGGGATATAGGCAGATTCATGGCATAGACTATGATGAAACCTTTTCGCCTGTAGCTATGCTTAAGTCTATTAGAATTTTAATTGCCATAGCCGCATATTATGACTATGAGATATGGCAAATGGATGTCAAAACAGCTTTCCTTAATGGGAAGTTACTTGAGGATGTATACATGATACAACTGAAGGTTTTGTCGATCCGAGAAAATTCTAACAAGGTGTGTAAGTTGCAGAAATTCATTTATGGATTAAAGCAAGCTTCTAGGAGTTGGAATCTACGTTTTGATGAAGCAATCAAGGAGTTTGGCTTTATCAAGAACGAAGATGAACCTTGTGTGTACAAGAAAATTAGTGGGAGCGTAGCACTCTTTTTAGTGTTGTATGTCGACGATATCTTACTCATTAGAAATGACGTTTACGCACTACGGTGTTAAGTCTTGGTTAGGAAAGTGTTTTTCAATGAAAGATATGGGCGAAGCCGCATATCCTTGGTATCAAGATCTATAGAGATAGATCCAAGAGGATGATTGGTTTAAGTCAAAGTACTTACATTGACAAAGTCCTTAGAAGATTCCAAATGGAAAATTCTAAAAGAGGGAATTTGCCAATGTTGCATGGTATATCTCTTAGCAAGAGTCAATGTCCTAAGACTAACGATGAGCGAAAGAGAATGAATGGTATTCCATATGCTTCGGCAATTGGGTCTATCATGTATGCTATGTTATGTACTAGACCCGATGTCTCGTGTGCTCTAAGCATGACGAGTAGGTACCAATCGGATCCCGGTGAACCACATTGGATAGCAGTCAAGAATATCCTTAAGTACTTATGAAGAACTAAGGATGCATTCTTGGTCTTTGGAGGAATGGAAGAAGATCTTGTAGTAAAAGGCTACACAGATGCTAGCTTCCAAACTGACAAAGATGATTTCGCATCGCTTGATCTGGATTTTTGTTTACGCTTAATGGAGGAACTGTGAGTTGGAAAAGTTCCAAGCAAAGTACCGTCGGCGATTCTACAACCGAAGGCGAGTACATAGCGGCATCCGATGCGGCTAAGGAAGCGCTTTGGATCAAGAAGTTCATTAGTGATTTGGAAGTCGTTCCAAGCATCGGAGACCCTATTGAACTTTACCGTGATAACAATGGTGCCATTGCACAAGCAAAGGAACCAAGATCACACCGAGAGATCCAAACACATACTTCGACGTTTCCACATTATCCGTGAGATATGTGAAAGGGAAGACGTTAAGATATGCGAGTAGACATCGATGACAACGTGGCGGACCCACTAACTAAGGCTCTCTCGCAAGCTAAACATGATGGTCATGTTAGGTCCATGGGTATTCGATACATGGTAGATTGGGCCTAGTGCAAGTGGGAGACTGTTGGTGTTATGCCCTAGGCCTATGATTCATAGACTTATGTGTTGACATTATTTATTATTATATGAGATGTTTATCATTTGATTATTATGTGTTTTGTATATTTGTTAATAATAATCTGCGTCCCTAATTATTAAGAGAATAATTAGTATAATTGTCAATGGATAATCATGTGATGATTATATGCATAGAGATGCACATTGAAATTATGAGTACTTGTTAGAGAACAAGTGTCTGGACATGACCCGCATGGGATTTATGACATGGTCAAGTGTTATAAGTAAATCTCATAAGGTTACTTCATTTAGTCCCTAGACCTGAGATTATCATGACCTTACATATGATGAAAAGTCATGTTTGATTTTAGTCAAACGATATCTTAACACGATATCCATAAAGGCTATCTTTGGCATGATCGGATTCATGACGGGAAGGATGATAAGTCAAGATGGAATTTGTCCCTCGAAAGAGAGATGTTTTGCTTGGGCCCCTCGATGAGTGATAATGATGAAAGTGTATGGCCGTACCCCAATATGATTGGAATTATCATTATACTCAAGGAATCGAGAAAGCATTGAACATAGACAAGTTGACAATGACCATGACTTGTGTTCAATATAACATCGTGAGACAAAGGGAGAAATGGAAGTACACCGTTGGAAACGTGAACTCTTACGTTACATTATTTGGGTAGACATAATGGCTTGCTAGAGTCCGCTTATGTCTTATGAGGTTCGATATGATCGAACTCATTGCCAACATAATGTAATCCTATTGGGTCACACACAACTAGAATGAATTGGTTAAACCGGAGGAAGATTGATTGAGAGTATCAGTATCTGGCTATATATGTCACGCGACATATTAAGCCAATGGCTTAATATACCGCGCGACATAATTGGCCAGTACGCGGTTTGACAACCTGTCTCTCCTAATACGATTAGGAGAGGTATTCCTACTATTGTAGTATAAATACAAGGGTTCTGTCAGACCTAAAAGGTCAGCCGAAATTTTTCAAGCAAAAATTCATATTTAAATACTCTCAATATTCTTCAAGGTTTAGATCTAGCAATCATCAAGAAGTTGTTCTTGGATTCATTCAAAGGTGTGGATACCGAAAGAGGGTCTTCGCTCGTTCATCGATCAAGGCCTAGAGTTCAAGCAAGTTGAAGAACGAAGTTTGTGATTCGATATCACATAATCAAAATCGTTCGATAGCTCAAGACCGGAAAGCGTTTCAAGGTTGGTTTAATTCTATCTCATAGGAATTTAAATTAATTGTATAGAACGGATCCTAGGGCTTCTTGGGTTTTATGTTTTAATGCTTAAATTCCGCTGCGCATGGACCCGTAAAACCCAACACAAATTTCTAAGGAAATTTGGGCAGCATAACGGGTCTTTTCGAAGAATTTCGAAGAAAAATCCGGCATGACCTCTCGTCGGTACATGTTGGCAATGCGGCATGATCTCTCGTTTAGAACACGCCACGGGAGTGACATGTCCCCACGTGAAATCATGTTGCATTTGGCAACATGCCCACAAGGTGTGAGGTTTCGGGAGAAGGTATAAGGACCTATACTATTTTTCAAAAACAATTCATTTTGTTGTAATTAAAACATTGTGTCAAAAACCAACCGTGGGTAAGGTTTAGTGTGGTGCCACCTATAACGCACTAGGGGTTTAGGTTTGATTTCGGGCGCTCAGCGTAGGCGGAATTTCATGGCCGTCCGCGATGCCGTCAATCGCACCCGAGGGTTCTAAATCTAAGTGATGTAGTGTGCGAGATGACTATGTTCTTTTATTTTGCGAAAAAATGATTTTTTTTTTTTTTATTTTTTTTATTTTAAAGAAAGAAAAGACAACACACACCTCACACAAAGATAAACAGAACAACAATCAATTGAGTCACGCTTGATCCAAGGGATCGCCTCAAACCAGGCCCTCTCGATGTTCTGTTTGGCCACCCTTTGTCGCGTGACACAGACAAATCCGCAGACAAGGTGTCGCACGACTGGTGGTCAATGAACCAAGCGGCTCTTCAATCATCAAATCACTGTTTTACCATAGCAAGAGCAACACAAAGAGAAGACTAATGCACAAAAAGTGACCACAAGCACAAAGGGCTCACAAGTTTCATAATCAACAAGATGTATGAATCACAAATGATTATCGAATAATGCACACAAAATGGATGTATTGGATGTTTTGACTAAATAAAAGCTTGACCCACTCAACACTTGAAAAACGAGGTTTTCAAATGTTTCATCCTCAGTGAGTCGCCACCGAATGTGCGCTCGCCCGAAAAAAAGAAAAGGAGTCGCCACGCCGTTTTAAGAGGAAACATTGAAAACCTTTATTTAAAGAGAAAAACATGGGTTCGGAGGTCGGGTTACGTGTTGGGAAGAACCGAGAGTTCACTCCAACACGCCTCGTCCGTAGACGAGTCTTTCAATCAAACATCCAAGTAAATCCAAAGTGTGTGCATACATTGATAATAAGCAAGATGTGGTAAAAATACGTCTTATTGACTATGAAAAGAGGAAATACAAATTGTGAGCCCATTATTTAGGGAGGCCACATCCCTGAATACAAACAATCTTAAAAGCAGATTACAAAAGAAAGAGGTCTGCGAGATAGGTCACTTATGTCGCGTGACACGTCGTATCGGTGACCAAATATGTCGCGTGACACGGGATCACATGGAGACGAAGGTGTCGCGTGACACATATGGACCATCTGCGAAGACTTACTGCACGAACAATGAACACGGGGTGACGTGACAAAGCTATACGAGATCTAATCAATTAGCTAGATTACGAACGAAATACGAAACGAGACTAAATCAACCCGGGGAGTGTGGATATGGGTAGATCCACACCCCCTTGGGGCTCAAGCACCAAATTCAACCAAATCCAATCAATATGAGCTCAATTACACAATTTATGTAAGTTAAACGAGAGATTGCGATTGGGATTCGATGGTCGAGATAGCTAGGATCCGATTGCGAATCCCAAACAAAATATAATGCTAGAATTACAAGGAATTAAGCAAGAGAGAGGGAGAGAGGGTTAGGGAATCAAGTTACCCTTGTTGCTTCCTCGAATTCTATATCCGATCGAGATATAGAATCCTTCAATTCGTCGTTGCGGATCTCAAAGCTGCAGTGCGAGGGCTCCAATTGGTGTAGTTTGAGAATTGGGTTTGGATGGGAGGAATTGGTTAGTTGGAAGGTAGGAGAGAGAGAGGTTTGGTGTTTGGGATGTTTGGGATGTTTGTCACAATGCTATTTTGGCAGAGTAACAGTAGGCTAGAATTGGGATCCCATTTCAATGAGGGGGAGGGTCTTATTTATAGGCTGCAGTTGGCTGCCTTAGTATGTCGCACGACCTTACGCGTCCACTTTCCATGCCTCAAGCTGTCGCGTGACACAAGGTGGCTCAACCACTTTTGGCGCCAAAACCGGTTTACGGAACATTCCGGGAAAATACCCAAAAGGTCCAACAGGTTTTATTCCCAAGGGGTCCTTTGGCATGAATGATGTACCAAAAGGTACTTCCTTCGCGGGAAACTCATGGAACGTTTCCGGAAGTCTCGGGATAGGCCGGGAATTTACCAAAACGCCCCTTAATGCAGTTTTATTATATTAAAAAGCATCGAAAAGGTTGCGAATTGGATTGGCGTACTTACAGAGCCAAGCAAATAGCATGGGGGAAGCCCCACCATCCAAAATACCACATACCAAGTCATATAAAGCATATAGGGACCGAAGCATGGCATGGCACATATGAGCACACATAATGACACAAATCGCACACAAAGAGAATGAAGAAATTGTCCAAGTTGATTTTAAAGAAAGTTAGACCCTCTTAGGAAAAGATTTTTCTTTTTCAAAAAAGAGGAATGATACCGGTACGTGGGATTGTTAGACCACAATTTATCCCAAGCCCCGGGTTAGGGAGCGATACAGGAAATTTAGTGGTTTCCACCTATATACCAAGCATCAATCCTTTTTTATTAAAATAAAAGCTTTTCAATGTTTTCCCCAGCGGAGTCGCCACTGAATGAACGCCCTCCGAAAAAATAAATCAATTCGAGATTCGAGATAAAAATCTTTTTTATAGTTTTGGGAGTCGCCACGCCGTTTTTAAAGGAAAACATTGAAAAACCTTTTTTAAAAAGAAAATGGGTCCGGGGGTCAAGTTAAGATGTTGGAAGAGAATAATGAGCTCACCCACATCGCCTCTTTCGAGACTTTCAATCAAACAATGGGCAATTAAAAACATTCAAAGTGTGTGCAATTTGTGTCAACAAACAAGGCATGCAAACTTGGATTTCATTGATGGTATTCAGAATGGATACAACTTGTGAGTCATGACATGGGGCCACACCCTTACAAATGGAGACTTGTATTACAAGGCAAGAGTTGAGAATGGGGATCTGTCCGAGAGGAAACTCGGATGTCGTCCAGAAGCCACGGGGACACTTCCTCGAGAGAGGGATGTCGGACGCACATTTAAGCCTCCTGGTCGGAGATTGCCCTCTTGACACCAAGGCTATTCTAGAATTAAAACAATGCTATTTTAACTTCAAGAACGGACACTTATTCAAGTTGTGCAGAGACCAGTTTGGGGTTGATTGGAGTGAGCAAAGTCAAGATTGACTTTTAATGATACAGAGATGATTCGTATGGACCTTATTAGGACATCCAAGGTCGTCCATCACTACCGAGAAAAAGGTCATTTAGCTGACGTGGAAATTTCCCGCCGCTAAAATTAAATTTCCGTCGCTAAAAATAATCACTTAGGCGGAAAAATTCCGTCGGTGGTCCGCCGCTACCAAATTGCCGTCGTAGTGCTCAGCCAACGGTCAATTTCACGCCGGTATTTTTTATTTTGACTGACGGAATTTAATTCCGTCGGTGCAATTAATGGTTACGGCGACGGAAAATTCATTGTCGCTAAATTTATTTAATTTAATTAGAATTTTTCATTTCGGCTAGGCGGAAATTTTTTCGTCATTTGTAATACAAAATTAATTTAATTAAATTAATTCGTCAGCCGGCATGGAAATTTCCGTCATTTGTAATAAAATTAAATTAAAAATGAATTAATTTCAGTTGTGGAAATTCTACCGTCGCATTGAAATTATTTAATTTTAATTTAAATTTTATTACGGTTTGACGGAAATTTCCTAGCCTAAATCAAGCAAATTAAATAAAAAATTAAATGATTATAGCGAGGCGGAAATTTACGATCACAAATGAGAAATAAAAAATAATTAAAATAAATTAATTTCGAAGACAGGAAAGAGTTTGTCAAATTTGAAGATTAATTTATTTTAATTAATTTTATTTCGGCCGACGGAATTTCCAGCCCATTACTAATCAAAAATTAGAATTATTGAAATTAATTTCGGCGACGGAATTCCGTCGGCGATTACGAAATAAATTAAAAAAAAAAATTTAAAATATCAATAAACCAAAATGCTTTTGTAGATTGATATAACATTTCAATTTATAAAACTAAAACTTTAAAAACTAAAAATCAAATATCGGCGTACCAAATAAAAACTAAATATCACCCTTTACCACCGTGCACCAATTCGTGGAGGGGAGGAGGGGCTGGAAGGGGGAGGGGAGAGAGGGGGAGTGGAGAGGGAGAGGGAGGGGGGAGGGGCGGGAGGGGCTCCCGCGGGTACCAAATGTCTCAAATGTTTACAAAACGAAGTATAAATCAATACAAAAATGTCTAAAAAAAGTCCGCAATCATGACTCGGGAAAGGCAGAGTAAATTACCCAGGAAGTTACGCCGAGATGAGCCATCAACGAGCGCCAATTGTGCTTTGAGTCTCTACATGTTGTCTTTGAATCTCTGCATGGCGCCGATCATTCTCCTCCTGCATACAACGTAGAACCGCCCGAAAGCCTCCGCAAGCTTTGCCCGCTCGCGTTTCTCCTCCTCCAGCCGCGGCCTCCAGTGTCAACCCTCGGATCAAGCGATAGGGATCAATGTTCCTCCCGAGTACATTTGGGCGAGGGGATGAACTGCTTGGCAGAACGTGTAGGGATCACTCATACCTGACCGGGGCGGAAGATTGTAGGCAGTGGCTATAGCAGAGCCAACAAGAGTAAGATTTTGCCCAGGACCAAACGGATTGAAACCATCAGGCTTGAGATCGCAATCGTATATTTCTTGCTTAGGAGACGCCAAAGTCGGGATAAGTCTCGCCAAAGTGTTTCCATTACTCCACAATGGCCCAGGATGAATCAACACACACCTCTTTCACGCAAACTTTCCTTATGCCAACGCATTGCCTCTGCGGTAGATTTGGGACGCGTAGAGGCGTTGCGGTCTTGGAGTCCAACGGCATGTAGCACTTAGCTGGCCTTATGTGGTCTGTTTTTCTTGTGTTTTGAACTCCCCTCACGATTTGGCTTATATCTACTTTGTCCATGAGAATTGAACACTCTGTCTTACGCGAATCTTCCTTGCATAGAATAGCATGCAATCATTCTTACACGCATCAATCTTTTCATAACACATAGCCAAATCTGCCCAACCAACTTCTTTGTCTCATAAAAGTTTGTAACCATCTTATTCTCTTTCGGCAACATCCGCATTTTAATTGCTTTTAAATGATACGATTATAAACGGGCGGCTAATATTGCAATCGACCTTTTATGTTAAGGAGCTGCGACCACGGCCTCCAACACAACGATCTCACCACAACCTAGATAGACCTTCTCTTTTGCGAGTCCATAGCATCAATAAATTTCTTGGTGCTGAGGGGTTGGTTCTTGCTGTTGGTTCTCGACCAATCGAAGGAAGGACCCATTGCATCTGCTAACCATCTCTTCCATATTCAAGGTGGTTCTTCATTGTCTGGAAATAATAGGTTCGGGTTCGGGAGAGTACATGGAGTATTCAGGGGGGTGTCGCAGCATTTGTGCTTAACCTCGGCTCACCATGACGGGTCCACCGTTTGTACCCAACTTGAGCCCGTTACGCAAAGATGTTTCGAGTCTCGATCAAGCTTAGATTACTTGACATTACAACGAATGGCGCATGGACACCTAATCTTACTGCATCTTTATCCATGTGGTAGTTTTATTTGATTGAGCAAATTCAATAAAGCCCTTGACCCTCTATAAAACTCGGGATTGATACCGCTATGATTACGGCAACTTCCGCTTGTACATCC